>PVJO010003600.1:0-120823 GCA_004026905.1 Hystrix cristata | reverse complement strand
CACAATTTGTAATAGCTAAGTCTTGGAAACAACCTAAATGCCCAACAACCAATGAATGGCTAAAAAAGATGTGGTTTTTCTACACAATGGAGTACTACACCGCCATAAAAAAGGATAGAGTCATTTGTATGTAAATGGATGTTCCTTGAGAACATACTATTAAGTGAAATAAATCAGACACTTATTAGTACACATCGAATTGTTTCTCTGATATGAGAAACCATAAGTGTAAATAAGGACGAAGGGGTAGAATAGATATTTTGTTTAAAAAAGAAAAAAGAGAGATAGTATTCAAAAGAGAGAACTAGATAGGGAAAAGGGGGATAAATAAGAAGGGTAAAAGAAAAGTAAGATGAAAGGGAAAAAAATGGTAAAGTGTAGTTACTCTTGTTGCAAATAGGGTGGGGTGGGTGAATGGAAGGGAGGGGAGCGGAAGGGGGGAAGAGGGGGGAAAACCAAGATGTATCATGTACAGGTACAAAATAACCATGTTGATTATGATCATTATGTATAAATGTACCAATACATGTTCTTGGTAAAAATAATAAAAAAAAAAATTAAAAAAAAACCAAAGAGCATTAGGAAGCTTTGGGCAAAAAGGGTGTCAGTTTTGCAGATATGCAACTTTGAAAAATCACTTTCACTGGAGGCAGCAGAACAGACCGGAGAGCGGCCAAGGTTTATGTATTCTTTTTTTTTTTTTTTTTTTTTTTTGGTGCTAGAGGTCGAACTCAGGGCTGTGTCCTTGCTAGGCAAGCTCTCTGCCACTGAGCTGAATCTCCAACCTCTTATGTATTCATTTTTGATTGATGTGGAAACAAATAACCATAAACCCCAGTAACTTAAAATAACGTCACAGTTTCTGTAGTTTGTAAGGCTGGGCACAGAATGGCTCAATCAGATTCTTTGTCTAGAGTCTCACAAGGTGGAAATCTAGGTATCAGCCGGGTTGTGGCACTGGTGCTTACTGGTTGTTGCCAGAATTCACTTCCTTCTTTTGCCTGCCTTGCAGCCCCTCCCATCTTCAAGGAAGCAATATGAGGTCAAGTCTTTCTCATGCTTGTAGTCTCTCAGACTTTCTCTTCTGCTGTCTCTTTCCTACTTCCTCTTCCACCTTCAGCTGGGAAGGAGCTCTATTTCTAAGGGTTCCTGTGATTACAGTGGGCTAACCTGGATAATCCAGGATACTCTCCCTATTTTAAAGTCAAATTGATTAGTATCCTTAACTATGCCTGCAGAGTCCCTTTGGCCATGTGTGATTGTTAAGCTTAATTATCAACTTCATTGGCTTGGGAGTTGCCTAGGGGATTAATAAACCACACTGTTGGGTGTGTCTGGGTAAGTTATGGACGTGTGACTGTGGGGCCCATATCTGGTTCGGTCCCCCCGTTCCCCCAGCACTGTCCCCCTTTTCTACCTACCTGACATGATATAAGCAGCCTTCCTCCTCCATGCCCCTCTGTCATGTTTCTGTCATGGAACCAGCTATTCACAGACTGAATCCTCCGAAACCATAAGCTAAATAAACTACTTCCTCCTTTAAGTGGTAGGTATGGGTATTGTTTCCCAGCAATGGGAAAACTAACTAATATACCATGTAACATACATTATTTACAGGTGATACATTACAGCAAATGTCATGGCAGCCAAAATTCGGCCTACCACAGTTGATACCAGCTGTGGACGGAAACCTCAAAATCAAAAACAAAAAAAGAATCATAGTGAATCTTTTCTCCTATAAATTTATTATCTTAGGCATTTTGTCACAGGAATGAAAGCTGATTAACACATTCCCTCTTAGACCTCTTGCTTGCAAAGTTGGTTGAATAGGGAGCTCACAACCACACAATGCAACTCATTCCAGTTTTGGTCAGTTCTCATTATGTACTTTCCTTCCCTGAGTCTCCAGTTTTACTGCTCCACTTTTAGCCTTTCTCTACCCTATATGTCAGACTTTCTTTGCATTTCTTCATTTCTGCATAGAGAGTAGTCCTACAGACTTTCCTGTCCTCCTATTATTGCTGAAAACCTGTCCTTCCTACCATTATTTGAAACAGAGAAAATCTGTTTCTTTAGCCATTTATTTCTGTTTAAACACTCTGCATTGTTTGAATTATAAAAATCCATATAATACTGATGTCTAAGTCAATTATCTAAGAGAATGCATCCTAACTTCAGAACTAACTACTATTTATAAGCCAGAGTTTACTCATCTTAATTCTGTCAATGTATGTAAAACATTTTTACTGAAATGGGATAAAAATATTGTATTAGCTTTCCATGACTCTAACAAATACCCTAGATAATAAAATTATAAAGAGAAAAGGGTTACAATGGATCCTGGTTTTGGAGGTTCTAGTCGGTGTCAGGCAGACGTATTGCTTTTTGCTTTTAGGCACTGGTGAGGGGGCAGCAAATCAGGGCAGGAGCATGTGAGACAGGAAAACTGCTCTCTGCATGGCTGGGTAGTGAAAGAGAAAGGAAGAGAGATCCTGGGTTCTCATTATCCTAATGACCAGAAGACCTCCTGCTAGGCCTACATCTTAAGAATTTTCGCCACTTTCCAGTAGCCCCCAGCTGGGGACTAAGCCTTTATACATGTGCCTTTGGGGTGGGGAGGATACTGAATCCAAATGATAACCAATGCACTCGTTTTTATTTCTGCATTACTGTGGGTTGACCTCAGGGCCATCATGCTGAGCTATATCCCCAGCCCTTTTTTATTTAAAGTTTTGTGACAGAGTCTTGCTAAGTAGCAAAGTAACCCAAGCTGGGCTCCAGGTTTTGATCCTCCTGCTTCAGCAAATGCATTCTTCTATAACTGGATTATTTTTGCTTAGTGATATATCTTGACCTTATATTGTCACCATATATAAAATTTTCTGGTTCAACAGTAGCAGAGTATTCTATTTTTAAGTAAATGTGCCATAACTTATTAAACCTGTCCGATTAGTAGTCAAATAGCTTGTTTTCAATTTTTGCTAATGATCCGATTGATAGCTACATGCAGGTATCTTTGACCACTTTTGTGATAGATATTTTGAATAACTTTCTAGAGTTAGAATTGCTGGGTCAGAAATCATATGTATTTAACACTTTAATAGTCATTTATAAATCTGTCCATTAAGAAAACTTCTGCAGTATATTTCTTTTGCTTAATCTGGGAGTCCCAGGTGGAGGGAGAATTAAACTTCGCTTAGAACCAAAAAAAAACTTTGCAAAAAAAGTCTCAGGTAGGACAAACGATATTTCTTCAAGTAGTCTAGAAAATGTGACAATTAATGATAAAAACACTATTTTCCCACTCTGGAACTAAGTTAGGTGTTGGGAATAGTGTAATAGTGTTAGGATAAAATAAGAATTAGGCCCCTTCCTTGGGGAACTCTTAGCCTCACTGGTAAACTCTCAGCTAGTGTGAAGTGTTGAAGGTGATGGGGCAACTAAAGGGCAGACGTGATTAACTGGGGAATGCTTCTCATTTAAAATGAGTCACTTAAATGAGTAGGATTTGGGGGTGAAACAGTTTTTGTGTGAACAGTTAAATAGCCTAGTGGCTTTGCAGAATGGTAAATAGATTTGTGTACCTTGAGGAATAGGGGAAGGAAATGAATCTGGAAAAACATGAACTCTCAGGCTGTTTCAGTGAAGAATGCTTTCTGCTGCAGGTGATTAGAAGGAAATAATAAAACATTTTTTAAAATTGAAGTTTGTTTTTTCTCGAATAGGAATCTGCATGTAGGAGGCTGAGGAACTGGGTCAATGACTAGCTGGGGACAGGCCTGTGTCTTTGTAGTTCTCTCAGCCCTTCTTTCATGGTGGCAAAACGACAGTCTGAGTTTCTGGTCTCACGTCTATGTTCAAGCCAAGAGGAAGAAGGACAGGGAGGGGACGATACTTCTGTCCCCTGCCTCTGCAAAGTATAATCCAGAAGCCCCACAACAGGTTTCTGTTGCTCTTTTACTGCCTCCCATGGGCTGTGAGAAAGCTGGAAGCATGGAGAACACAAAGTCGTAACTGGCTTAGTCCAACTATGACTGCTGCTGGCAAGTGTACTCTCAGATTTCCAAGCAAAATCCAGGCTCCTGGAGCCAAGGGTATAGATACTAGGGCACGACCCAACCAGCTCCTTGTGGGTTAGATTTCAAGAGGCCTTGTACACTATACTGTGGAAGGTGAATTTCGTCTTGGTAAGCCAAAGGCAGTCGCTTAATTTCTCATACAGTTCAGTAAGGTCATCAGTAGTGGCGTGTTCTGTCCCGAATAATTCCAAGATTCTGGACTTGGGGAAAATTATCTCAGACTGACAGCTACTGATCAAATGAACAACTCTCGCTATGTACCTCACAATATAAAAGGACAAGATTGTGTTACCTCTTTCATCTGCAAAGCTTTTTCGACTTCAAAAAGCACATTATAAACAAAAGAATTTCACAGGATGTGGAGATGAAAACAAGTTATGAAACCAGTTTGCATGCCACAGTTTAGGAAGAATCACAGCGAGGAACAAACCAGCCCTTTTTAGTTAAAAAATTTCCATATTTATCCACACATATATAATTATTATCAAGTTAGTACAGATTTCAAAACATCTTTGATCTGCTGCTCATACGGGCAGCCCAAATGAGCCACAGTTTTTATGCTTACACATAACTTTTCTTAAATATAATTTTTATTTTTTAGGTTTTCATCATATCAGAGTAGCTGAAAACTAATACTAAGTGGTCCATAGTTAGTTTATTTATAAATTCATATTTCTTCACACTGATATGTTTATATGTTCACATGTAGTAAGTAAATGGGAACATAGAACATCAAAGTATGTTCAGTTGGGAACATGTATCAAAATAAGAAGTTCACTGGGAATCCTATATAAGTTAAGCATTAAAAGTAACATGTTAAAAACATGTAAGAATATTTGGAAATTATGACTTGGCCTTATGCATTATAATTACCATACTTTTGTATATAAATACATTTAAGATAAGGAATAATTATTTTTCATAAATACACTATTTCTTTTGAAAAATCTAAACACTATTACAAAGCTGTGATTTCTTATATGGGAATACTAATGGAAGGATTTCAAGTCTATCCTTTATAGACACTCTTTAGGTTTATACCCCATAGCAGATGAATAAATGGTTTTAGTATTTTTATATTAGGGTTTTTTTATCATGATAAATGTTGTTTCACTTTACTATTGACAGCAATAAAAGGGCAAAAATCTTTCAAACGTTCCATTACAAACATGTGCATGAGCCACTAAGTCTATTAATGCATTAATGCTATTCATGTAAACATGCCTACAGTACAGAAAAGAAAAAAACAAAAAACAAAAACCAAAAAACAGAAGCACTCAGAAATGCCAAAAACACTGATATTTATCTATACCTTCTCCCCACATATAATACATTGCTGATTGAGTGATTTCAAATAATAAGCATAATCTCTTCGCTACAAGAATATTGGAAATGATCAAACAAACCCTGATCTTTCATTTGTCATAAAAACTGTTCCTTTTCTTTTTCCTTCCCTTGTCTTCCCCCTTCTGTCTTGTGAGTGGTGAGCAGTCTGCCTGGGCTCCCCAAATAGGTTGGGGCTGCTCATTCTCCCAACGCCCCCAGCTCCTCGGCCTGGTCCTCTGGGAAGCCTGAGCAGAGCGTGAGAAGTTTATCTGGAAATCTGTCTGCAGAGAATACAGTGAGGGAGCAGACGTAGGCAGGGAGAGTCTCCTGAATCCCCCACAGACCGACACACGTGCAAGAAGGCGAAGGAATGGAGCGTGTCTCAGGTGAGCGGATGGGAAGGCCCTAACATACTGAAGAAAGGTCTCGCAGGGCTGGAAAGGTGGCTTTGTAGTGGACACTGCTGTGGACTCAAAGGAGTGAGTGCTGGAGACTGTAGAGACTGCTGGAGAAGATACCCTGTGCCCTCTCTGCAGCTGCTCTTGAAAGGAGGTCTGTGCGAATGGTTGCTATAGCCGCCACACTGGCATTTTCTTTACTCCTGACCAGATCACGGATCATGTTGCTCCCCTATCTGAAAACCTTCAAGAGCTCGACAACGTGGACTGCGGAACGGTTTCCAACATGTACTGAGCTGAGCGCGCAGAAGGCTACGGACATCCTCGCCCCTTACCCTGCAGTTCCAAGGCCGTGAGATGCCGCTGAGCATTTGCCAGGCTGTCCCTGCTCCGTTCGTGCGCCTCAGCTCTACAAATGCTGCCCATCTCTCCGTGTCCAGGCCGACTCTTCTTCACGAAGACATCCTCCCTGACATGGCTGATTGGGAAGCACCGCATTTCCTTTGTGCTCAGATCCCATCTTGGGCAGGAGTCTGGTGTGATTTCATTTTACTTCTTAATATTCTTTCTTTGAAGATCTAGAAGAAGGAAATATTTTTCTAGACATCTTCCAGTTGTGCATCTACCTAGTGATTGTTTGGTGAGTATTACTGACAGTAAATTAAGCCAAATGCAGGAAAGGGCATTTCTCTGTAACAAGAGGGGAAGAGGGAAGGAAGGTAGAACCATCTCAAGAACCTAAAAGACATTTGTGCACACAAGCTCCCTGAATTTTCTTTGCTTCTCAAGGAGAGATAAAGATTCCATTTCCTGGAACTTGAAACATGTAAAGGGTAGAAAAGTTGAGCGGTAAGGGGTAGGGAAGAAGGTAAGATTTTTTTTTTTTTTAATGTAGCCTTCTGTGCTGCTCATAGCTCTAAAGGAGAGAATCAAGTCTGTGTTTTCTGTGTGATTCCTCCCTTCCTTTCTTGTGTGTATCCATATGGTGCAAGATTCTCCTACTGAGCTCTCACAAGAAGACTGAACTGTGAGGTTTCTCCTACCTGTTCGTGTTTCTCGGGGGTCTCCATCAGCCATCGGAGAGCCTGGCTGGGGGCGGGTGCCGAGCTGCACAGAATGAAGGCAGGCATGTGACAAGGGAGGATGTGGGTAGTCTTGCAGCAGCAGAAATCTGATCATCAGAGGGTGATTGCCAGGCAATCATGGAGAGAATTACGGCAACTAAAACAGTAACAGGAGATGAAGAGGCAGATGACAGAATGCAGAAAAGAAAAAAGAGGGGAGACGCTTGGCTTTGCAACGGTCAGTCAGATTAGACTATTTTTGGTCCCAAATAAAAACAGAAATATTAATAGGATTAAAATTTGCAGGTCTTCATTGTGTGCTCAGTTTTGCAGAAGGCCACCCTCATTCCTGTTGTTCAGTTAAGAAAATTAGGATAAACTAATTTCTCCTTGCAAAGCAGTTCTAATCTAGCTGAAAATACATGCACAGACACACATGAAATAGTTTAGTTATTCCATGGTAGGATATGAATGTTTCTTTCTCCTTCTATGTTTAATTTACCCATGAGTCATGATGGTTTAATGTTGAAAACATGCCAAGTCTGTAAGCCTTCCCTCTTCACCAGCCAACCTTGGCCCAAACCTTGCTCTTCTCCCTTTGACCTGCAACAACTTCCTAACTGGTCTCGCTCATTCTAGCTTTGTATTTGCATGGCCTATCTCTGCCCACCACCAGGGAAATCTTTCAAAAAACACAAACAATGTCTCGCCACTCTGCTGCCTAACAGCTATGGTATTTGCTAGTACACTCGGTAGTAGTTGACATCCTAACGTAGCCGGGCACTCACCTGCCTTTCAGCTCCATCTCTTCCTTGCTTCCCAGGGCTCACTGCCCGCCAGCCACACCACCTTCTTTCTGCTTCTGGAAATTGCTATGCTCCATCCTTCCTTGAGGCCTTTAACAATGTTGCTCATACTGCCTGGGACACTTTGTATCCCATTTTTGTGGGGCTGCTGGCTTCTTCTTTTAAAATAATTTTATTCTATTTTGGTTAACATATATTAATAATGCATATTAATGGAGTTCAGTTCAACACATGCATACATTATGTGTCGATCAAATGCATACAGCCTTCTCTTTATCTAGGAATCTCAGGTTAATCACTATTCCACATTCAGGTTGACTTTTTTTCCCTTCAGTCCTAGGGATTGAACCTGGGGCCTTCTCATTGAGCTCAATTTTTATTTTGAGATAGAGTCTTGCTAAGTAACTAAGTTGCCCAGAGTGGGCTTGAATTCATGATCCTCCTGGCTCAGCCTCCCAGAGTGACGGGATTATAGATACCACTGTGCCTGACTGGCCATTCTTTGTTTTGTTTTGTTTTGTCTTGTTCTCTTTTGTTTCGTTTTAGCTTCCACATGTTCTAGAGAGAACATGCTGTTCTTATCTTTCTGTGCCTGGCTTCTTTCACTTAACATCATGTCCTCCAGTTCTACCCATTTTGCTGCAAATGACAGGTTTTCTTTCTTGTTTATGGCTGAATTCCATTGTGTATATATACCACGCTTTCTTTATTTATCCATTGATGGCCCCCTAGATTGATTCTATGTCTTAGATAATGTGAATAGTGCCACAATAAAAATGGGCACCCAGGCATTCTTTTGGTATGTTAATTTCATTTCCTTTGAATATACATACCCAGAAATGGGATAGCTGGATCATATGGTAGTTCTATTTTTATTTTATTTTTCTTCAAGAAACCTCCATATTATTTTTCATAATAGTTGTCCTTAATTTGCATCCTCACCAACAATGTATGAGAATTTCTTGTTCTCCACATCCTCACCCCTTATTCATTTAGCTCTCCTTACTGAAGCACTCCTCCACCCCCAGTGTAAGACCCTCTGGTCACTTTCCTACCTCACCCTGTCCTACAGCTTCACAGCACTGCACTTAACAGCACCCAAATGTGTTTATTGTCTGTCCTCATCAAAAATTTAAGCTCCTGGAGAAGAGAGATCTTGTTTGTCTTTTTCATTACTCTATTCCCTGGGCCAAGAACCATGCCTTGTGCATAGCTGGATCTCATTCAAGAACTGTTGAGTGAATGAATAAAAACATATGAACTTTTAGAGGTGAAGAGTACTGAGCTCACAGTACTTGGGCAAAGTTCTTGGGGGAAGTAAAATTATTTTAGCTGTGAAAAACGGTGAGAAAAAAGGCTTGAAGATGGCAATGTGCATGTTTTTGTCTGTGGGTGGCCCCTGGCCTGGTTGGAGCAGAAAGTACACAGAAATATAGGTGAGTGTCATGTCAGGGAGTGGGATGTGTACGGAATCAGAAGGCAAAACAAAGTCATTACATTGCTACGTTGTGCTCTGTGTGTGTGTGTGTGCGCACGCACGCGTGGGTTGCTTCAGGTGGCAGAGCAATGAAATTTTACAGGGCTCCCAAGAGCTAGGATAGCTATTTATCATCTTATTTCTAATTTTGACAAATATGGAACAAGTTACAATCCCTGAATTGTGAACATAATGAAAAAAAGTCACTCAGTCCCATATATTTCATTTTTATGCCAATAAGAATGATTTTATTTTCTGGCTCCTCCATTCCTCATGAAGTATTTCACTCTTTTGATAGAACAGCTCCCTGAATTATTCAATCTAGGGATAGTATTCATTTATTTGGCATTTTGTTTTCTCTCAGGAATGGTCCTTATAGAGCACACATTTCTTTTTCTTGAATGAGATAATATATTTCAAAGTACTCTGCAAACCATCCGATGCAACCAAATGGAAGGTAGAAAGCTTATTACCTTTAAAGGTCTTAAGGGACATAAACTACTGACGGCATCATCTTACTATCCTGGTTTTCCTGCTTTTTATCAACATAAGAGGAACTATTTCCTATACCTGGAGATTATTTCCTGCTGCAGTCAGGAGGCAAATATGTTTGTTGATACATTTCTAGTTACTAACTCTAAGAGAATTAACAAAACATACATATTTGTGAGATAAATCTCAGTCATAGAACAGTCAGTCATAGAACATATTCTTTGTCAGATGAACAAATTACTAAAATTCTGCCCTTTTTCCTTGACATTGGGGATCAAATTGAGGGGTGAGCCATTGAAATACATCTCTAGCCCTTTTAATCTTTATTTTGAGACAGAATCTCACTGAGTTGCCCAGGCTAACTTCAAATTTGTGATCCTCCTGGCTCAGCCTCCTGAGTAGCTGGGATTCCAGGGATATGCCATTGCATCCAGCTAAAATTCTGCCAATTTAGGCCAGTACTTATTCCTCATATTCCTCCACTCGATTCATTTCTCATTAGCGCAGAATGTCTTCATGCAGAATCAAGGAGCACAGCAATTTCTGTGAGCATCTAAGATTGCGATGGGGGATCAGTGGAAATGGGGAGGCTTTGGTTTTGTGTTCTCATTAACAGTGAAACTGCCCATTAAAGAATTTAAGGCACATACTCAAAATATAAAAATAATTTCCAAGATGGAGTTTATCTCTTTCTTTGTCCTTCATAAGTAGCTGATTAACTGTAGCACCTGAGTGTATTGTTTCTGTGGTCACACTGATGCTGCCTACATTATTTTTAAAAAGTGACATCTTTTCTATTTCGTGGGTGTTATGGGAGAAATAAGGTCTTGGTGGAGATAGTGGGATTCCTGGGCCCATCTCAGGAGAAAGTAAGACTGGAAATTCTCTTAGGAGACAAAGGACAAATGTGGGTAACCAGAAGCGGTGTGGTACTGAGTTCTGGACCTGGAAGGAACTGCAAGAAGCTGACCTGAAGTGAGGGAGCAGAGGGTGGTAGGCTGGGAAGCACTACTGAAATAAATGTAGGAAAATGGGAGGTAAGTAGGGCTGTCTAAGGAAGAGGCAGGCCAAAGGAAAATACAGCCTTTTGTTTTTGCATGGAGAAGTTGATGAAATGTAAGAGCAATACAAATTTCTAAGACAGCAAAGGAGACAAGAACCCCAACTGGTTTAGGAACAGGCAGAGATTAAAATTTATCTGATAGCTCAGCTGAACTTATACTTTGAATATTGAGCTTTGTATGTACCAGTTATTATAGTAATTGTTTTCATGAATAATCTTACAGTATCTCATTAATCCTTACAATTTCAGAGATGAGAAACACATTCATCCTTATTTTATAGTTGAGGAGAAAAAAGGTTTAGGAAATCTGAAACACCCAAATGGTGGAGTCAGGACCCAAACTATGCCCTTTTGACCCCAAAACCTCTGATCTATATATTTCCCAAAGATATCATATGGTTTATGTGCTTATACATTTAATTTGAAAAATTTAAACATACACAAGTTAACTTTAGATTTACCATTTAAATAGTACAATGCTTTAGACAATCACTATCCCCAAAGACAACTACCATTACCGTCTTTGTTTATATTTTTCATACACATGCATATATATATATGCATATCTTTGTTTGTTTAATGTATATGTTCCTTTTATTCATGTAGATCGTCTTATAAACAGTTTTCTGAAATTTTTGTATTGAAAATATAGCAGTCCTTTCAGAAGGTGATACTTTCCCACACTTGTGCATTTTTCTTCTGAGGAAAATACTATTGCAAGATTACATATATATAAATCTCTCTCTCTATATATATATATAATATATATACACAAAGAGAGACATATGTATACACATTACATGTGTACACAAAAATATATACATATATAAAAATACAAGTGTTAATACATACTACCGATAAGGGGTTGTGCCAGTTTATACTTTTACTAGTTTATTACATGCGTGAATGCTTTTCTTTACTTACGTTTTGCACAAACTAGTTAATTTTTAAAATTTGTGTGATTCGGACAGTGGGGAAATGATACTTATCTGTTTTATATATTTTGAGTTATTATTGAAGATGAACATTTTTCATATATTTATTGACTTTTACTTTAAGATAAACATATTTCCTAAATATATTAACATAAATATATATATATTTTTTGTGGGGGGTCCTGGGGATCGAACTCATGGCCTTGCACTTACTTTCTTAATTTCTGCAGTATTCTGTGTGTCTGTAGCTGTACATGAGTAGAGTAAGCAATGTGGGATGGAGAGTGTGGAGAAAGAGTGAAAGTGATGTAAGGGGGGGTTGGGACACTGAGTTTTCAAAGTGAGATAAAATTACCTTTGCTTTTAAAAGGAATGTTAAGAAGAAAAAAAATGAAAATACTCTGAAAGCAACATCTATATCATGATAATTATTTTTGTTTTCTCTTGTATCATCAACGATATCCTTTTGGAACTGACCTATCCCATTTCAGATCTGCCCACACTTTTTCCTATCCCTCTTCTAAAAACATTTCATTTTAAAAACAGTGATTCTCTGAGGTTGCCTTTTGACTATCTTTAAAGCCTAAGGAAGGCTCTCTTTTCCAAAGTTAGGGCTGGGAATTATCTGAGTCGTCTCTTTGTTAAGAATACAGAGTAGGAGAGTTTTACAAAGAAATACGAAGCTCTGGAATTTTGCTCTTTTTTGAATTAGAAAAATCTAAACATATTTTCCTCCAGGGCATTACATAAAGCACATCTGTTCAGTCAGTATCTTCCTGATATAAATGGACACAGGCTTGAACATTTTATTTATTTGAATTCTGTTGTGGAGGGTCTTTCAAAGAGCGGGTATTATAAAGCAAAATTTAAAAAATCCATTTTGTTGTATTGGAAATATTGTCCACTATCTATAAGAAATCTTTATCTTAATCAAATGCAGTTTTATTAACCCATATACATTTTTAATAGCCAGCTCTTTCTATTCATTGTAATTCAAGATCGTGCCTCTGCTGCCAATTGTAAATCACTTGTTATGTGCCCCTGCTTTCTAATACCAGCCTAACCTTTGGCGGTATCTCGCTATCAAAACATTCCAATCCAATCTGATGCAATTTTATTCTGCATGTGTACATCCCTGTCTACCCCACAGGATAGTAGAAATAATTGACTACATCTGAGTAGTTTCTTCCGCAAACACCTGTACTAATTAAAACCTCGAATAGACAGAAAATTCTTGACAATAGTGTTCATCATTAAGAACTTCTTTTCATGGGCGCAACAAACAAGATGTGGACTGTGTACAATGGCTCGTCAAAGATGGATGAATAATGGAAGCTTTATTCGCTGAGCATTCCGAAGGATCCCATTTATAAGCCAGCGAAAGCATGATTCACTGGATACATCAGTGGTTCCCACACCAGTGGCAGACTAGCATGAAAGACCCTCATTTCTAGGCCTTATGAAACGGTAGGCCTTTTACTGCCTGAAACAAAAGCGATCCCATACCCGTTCCCAAGTGGATTACACACTCATGTTGACTTTTTCCTGGTTGTTGCACAAGACAAAACTCTCCTCCAGGTTCATTCTTGCCCTCTGGCACTCCATCAGGGGGCCTCTGGCACTCCACACCGAAAACTGCTAGAGACACCCTGAAGGCCGTAAAAACTGAAATCTCCACGCGACAGAAATTTAACTAATAATGTCGTCTTTTTTTCTGTTACCTGATATTTGAAGCACAAATGATGTATTTTGCTGACAATTTTTTTCTTCTTGCTTTCTATTTTTATCTACATACTATCAGAGAGGGACACACAAAGACAATTACAGCCAGCTTAAATTACTCTGAAGGTGAGACTAGAAATTAACGTTCTGCAAAAAACCACCCCATGAAGATGTACAAATATTCTGTCTCTTTCAAAATTATATATAAAAGAAAGCTTACAAAATATGCAAGACAATCACCTCTTCCTTCTCTCCATCCTCTGACAACAGTCACTATATTCTTCTAGTAGAGAAGCAGGTCTTTTTGCTTGTTCATCTGGGAATACGAGATACCCTTTGTAAGGAAATGGAAAGCCTGCTGGTAATGAGGTGCTTGCTTTCCTGATGTACTTTTCCTCCATTCAAGATCTCTGGGAAAAACTTAATTTTCCTTTTAACATTCCTCATATGGGTGTAGTGTCAGATTTCATTATTTTCTTTATCTGTAGTTTCCTTAGTCATATCATAGATGCAACTTGGGAACCAATTCTTTTAAAATAAAAATGGGCTCATAGCCTTTTATTGCTTCTAATATTGAAATATACTAAAAACACCAGGGAAGAAAAGATGTTTGCCTTTGGTTATCTAGAAAAGTAGTATAATGTAGAGAAGCATCTCATATGTATTGCAAATTTCTGTAGGAAAATTGGATTTGGCTTCAGTGTGTGGCTGGGTGCCAAGGACCCAGATTAAAAGTACAAAATATACAGCATCTACTTTGTAACAGTTTCATATGTAAAAAGTGAACCCAAATCAGTGTATAATGTTCATCATTTTTCTGCTTTACTTACATAAACGTGGAGCATGTCACATGGAAAGTAACTGAGCATGACCCTCTAGTGCTGTGGCCTGAGAAAAGAAGGGCAGAACTTTGCGTGGTCAGATTCAGAGTAATTTATCCAAATAAAAACACATGGCAATTACGGGTATTTCTTCTATGTATTGATGCTCATAGACACTGAATCCAGCACTGATGGTATATTGGAAGGGTTAAATGGTAAGTTTCTCCACGTCTCTGAAGAGTGCTCTTCCATGAAAACTTTCAGAGACGTCCCAGAATGTGTGAATAGAAATATTAACATTCACATTCATCCAATGTTTTATTTAATTGCATTTAATGACTTTTTATATGTAAGGATTCAGCTGGACATAATATTATAGTTTAGAGTCTGAGGGTGTGACCTGAAAGTATATATTCTTGTCTCCAGTTCCACCCTTCTCTTTCTGCTTTGTGGCTACTATAGTTGAGCAGCTTTCCTCCTCCTTGACACTCTGTCATGATGTTTCTGCCTCGGAGCCAGCCAGTCATGACTGAGCCCTCTGAAACTGTAAGCTACAATAAACTTCCGCTTTAAGTTGTGGGTGTTGGGTATTTCGTGGGAGAGTGTCTGCTACACATGAGTACAGACATCTTAGTTTTAACTTCTATCTTGCCCACCAGTGACCTGACACTCATTCCAAACCCTACAAGGTAAACAAAGTGATTAAGATGGCCAAGTGTTTCCTTCATGCTAGCTATTGATGCCTGGACTTTTTCCTAATCCATGATTGACATACTGATAGTTTTTGAGAAAGCCCAGTTATATTCCTGTTGGTTGTGGGCCAACTTTGTTTAGTTTAGCATGTATACACCCCTTCCTCTTGCCTTGGAGTTTGAGAATTTTCCTGTATTGTTGCTGCTTAAGACATGCTTTTGTCCATAGTCCTAATAAATTTCACTTTGTATGATCTTAGCTCTGTATGCTTCTTTCTTTAGTCTCTTGTACCTTCTGCGTTTAATGGTGGGTTCTTATATGCTGGGTTCTGATTTTTCTAAAGCACTACATGCCAGATAGAAAGAACAGGCAGGGTAATATTATCACTAACTCAGAACTCAGAGCCAATGAGTCCATGGAAAGACAGGCATGATCATACAGCTAGGATCAAGTGCGATAGAGAAGTGTCTCTTAAGTGCTATGAAAACAATGGCAAGATATTTCACTGTTCATTTTAGGAGTCAAATATTCCTACTAGCACCCCCTATTCCTCTTCCCTGCTTTGTTTTTAGAACACTTATTATGACTTGGTATATTTACTCATTTATTAACAATTTTTATAGTGTCACCACCTCTACCCCCAACGCAATGATCTTCTGAGAACAAGAACTTTTCAACTTTATTCACAAATTAATATTCTAGTGCTCAAAATAACAATCATATCTAACAGTTCCTAAGCTAGTATTTGTTTAATGAATGAAAGACATTTCACTTGTGTGCTAGATTCTGTATTAGATACTAGAGGTGCAATGGGAGTAAGGCCCACAGTGAGCTTGACCTTAAGCTGTGTACGTTCTTAAAGGGGGAGAAATAGTCAACCCACAGTGCACATGAAAATATGATGATTTCACACTCTGATGAAATCTAGGAACATAATCACAGTGAATATGCCTTAGAGAGTGAAAAGAGATGTTTCATAATGAGGGAGACCAGGGATGGTTTCTCTGAGAAGACGACCATGAATTGAATTGAAATCTAGATCATGAAAAGAATAAATCCAGGAGAAGATGCAGTGGATGAAAGGGCAGGTCACAGGCTCTTGTGGTTTGAAGTGTCCCCTTCAAAATTTAGATTTTGGAACATAATCGTCAATGGGAAGGTTCTATGAGATGGAGGACATTAAGTGGTGACTAGTTCATAAAGAATTCTCCCCTTTTAAACAGGATTAGGCCTTTATGAATGAGGTTCTTTTGACTTTCCATCTTCTGCCATCTGAAGACACAGTGTTCCTCCCCTCTGGAAGACACAGCCACAAAGTGCCATCAGGGAAGCAGAGGGCAGCCCCCAGCAGACAACTGAATCTGGTGATACTTGATGTGAGACTTCCCAGACTTATGAAAAAATAAATTTTTATTCTCTATAGATCACTCATTTCAGGTGTTTGTTAGAATAGCACCAATGGACTCAGACGCAGGCTCAGTGTAATTTATGAGCCAGACAAACCTGTGTGCCTACAATGAGTTAATAGAGTGAGAAATGATAGTGTGGGAAGTGCAAGACTACACAGGATGTTGCAGGTCAAGGTAGAAAGTTTGGAGTTTATTGTGGTCTTAAAAGGAAGTTACTAGAACATTTCAAGGACAGGAGTGTCATGATCTGATTTATGCTTTGGTAAATATATTTGCACAATTGTTTGCAGTTAGTTAGAAAGTAGTCTGTAAAGAAAGGTCGGGGAGAGCTCTTCAAGGAGTCTGCTATGGAAGTAAGAAAAGTATGATCCGTGACGGACCAAGGTTATATCAGTGAGGATTGTAAGAAGTGCTTGGAGTATAGATGTTATGGAGATAGATCTTACAGCACTTGAAAGAGGGAGCCAAGAACGGGGGCAGAAAAGAGGGGAGAAAGAAAGAAAATTCATACCAGCTGCAATGGGTCATAGGCCGAGTTAATGTGGTATTATAGTTTTGGGCTAAACAATTTTAAATGATCAAACTTTCTACCTGCAGAACTGAGTAAAATCTGACCTAAGAATTAAGATGGGAAAGGGAACAGACAATACGAAGACAGAGGTGCCATGCTTTTTACCCCATTTCAATCACCCATCAGACTCCTGAAAGCCCAAGTGAAAGCTGATATTTTAGCAAAAGTGGCCCTCAGGTTTCCAGACGCTAACTTAGGCAACTGTCATAACCCACATGTCAGCTAACGGGAAACTAATAATGTGTTACCCAGCTATGTGACTTCCAAAATTAGTGGTCTTTAAATTGACAAAGAAGAAGCAAAGCGAGAGGGCTTGTTTCCGTTTTTCCCTGGTAACAATTCCTCATTGCAGGCAAACATCTTGCTGCTGTGATTTTATCAGGGTTTCAGGACAGGTCTGTTGAAAAAAGCACAAGGGTAGAGAACCAACACACAGTACCACAAAGGGTAACAGCCCAGGGCCTTATTCTCTCCCAACAGGGTAATTCCTAACTGTCTCGGTTGGACCAATGTGGCCGAGGTGGGCAGGGCAGAAAATAAAATTGGAAGGCTGTCCTATTGTCCTGCAGTTAAGGATGATTTAAAAAACACTAGTTTTGGAAAGAATAAAGCTTAGAACTGCCACCAAAAAATCGATAGCACACTGGCTGCACCAAGACACTGTCAAAACAAGTACTCCACTTATCAGACACTGAGGAAAATAATTTAAACTTCAGTGGAGCAGTATGCAAACAAAACAGCTAACAGATTGTCTGCATTTCCCACATATTAGCTACTTGTTTTCCTGTGAAATACACAAACTATTTTTGAGGATTGAATGTAATGGATGAAGCAAGAAAAAAAACTGAAGTTTGATTTCAAATTTTGTTTTAAATTAATGAGGCCACAACTACAGTGTTGCCAAGTATGATCATAAGAAACCAGAAAGAGAAAAAGAAAGAGACCGCAGTACTTAGCAGAACCAGGGAAAGAAGCCACTTCTCGAGATAGCTAATTAAAACTTTTAACCTTTGGCTTAGAAAATGTTTTTCTGTTTATATTTGAGTACAAGAGTATGCGGTTTTCGGGAAGTTCATTTAAATATAACGAATAAGCAAAGTTCACATTGGACTTAGGAAATGCCGGGAAACTACTTCATTTCTCAACACCAATTCTGTAAAGGGGGTAGATCATCCTCTTGATTCTTCCAGAAGGCTGAGCCATCCGGAACCTTCCAAAGACGATTATGGGAAGAAGCTAAGTGTTTGTCTTTAATGTCATGAAAAATAAGGAGTTGAGATATCAACCAAGCTGTAATGAAGCTCATTCTTTTGTTCATTTGACACATCAGAATTATGGCAAGTCTGAAAGTATGTCACAGATCTTCGAACCTCCTGAGATCAGGGACTTCATCCAGTGCATCTCTGTATTAGCACTTAGCACCGGTAAGTGCAGAGACACGTTTGTGAATGAAATGAATAAGCACTTGGTAAAGGAAGAAATGTGGCTAGGATGTCAAAGGAAGGCTCTTGAGCAAGGAAAAATTTTAACTTGTGCTTCAGCTGAGAGATGGTTTAAATAGAAACTAAAAAGTACAGTGTTCATTTGACACATCTGAATTATGGTCAAGTCTGAAATAGAAGGAATTACAGCTATTAATATACTGGTAAGGAAGGTTTGCTCAGAACCTGAATATGGATAGACCGACCAAAGACCACTGATTCATTCCCTTATCCAACCACGCACTTTGGAACCACTGTATTTTAGGCATTGTTTACACTTTAAGAATGTTTACACCTTAAGTAAAACAGCACACACGCAATTTCTGCCCCATGAAGGGTGTCTTCCCCTAATGGAGAAGACAGATAAAAAACAAATAAAGAGGCGGATACTTGAACTGGAAAAAAATGACCAAAGCGAACAAGATACTCAGTTTGTCCTAATAGAAAACATTGAGGAGATAAACTGTTACTCAAAGTGATCAGGGAAATCCTTTAGGGATCGACATTGGGTCTGGATAAGAAGCAGCCAGCCTTGTGCCAGCAGAGAGTTTGGCATGGAGAGGTGGATTTGGACTGGTTGATGTTCCAGGCAGAGCGAAGGGTGCGCAAAAGCTATGAGATAGGAAATATCTTGGCTCTTTTGGAAACCAAAAGGAGGATTTGTGACGCAGCTGTTCAGGCATGATTTCGAATAAAAATAGGATATCTGAGTGAAAGTCTCTTAGAATAAAGAGGATATTAACAGCCTAAAAGGGGATGAAATTTACTGGCCATATTCATTCCTCTGATACTTATGCATTGATGCAGTTATTATTTGGGGCATTGTGGAGATAGTAGTAAGAAGTTTGTGTTCTAGAAGAGGAAGGTATATCAGAAAAGAAGTAACTCAGTGAATTATTTAATTTCAGATCATGATAGGTACAATGAGGAGAACACAATCTCACGCATGTGATGGTGACACTTTAAATAGTGAAGTCAGAGAAAGCTCCGGATTACCTGAGCCAGTGACGACAAACCTTTGAGAGCGTTCAGTGATAGCAAACAGTTCACTGCGGCATATTGCACAGGTTGGTTCGCCCCCACTGTCCTAGACCAACAGCATTTCAGGCAGGATGTACAAAGGTCCTGAGATCTTCCGACTATGCGTAGCCTTTTCCAGTATTGCAAAGACTAGGGCCACCGTCACGTTCCCTCTCTCCCCTGTCCGCCTCGCTCCATCACGTTCTGAAGCACCCACCACGCATGCAGCCGTCACCCCTGGCTCACACTCACTGCCTCTTCCTCCTTAACTCTTGCCTCGTTTCTTTCTGTCTCTCTGTACAACTCATCTTGCCACTTCTGCTGCGCTACCAGCAGCACCTTCTCTGTGAGGTGGGCACAGCACAGACCTCTGGGGCAGGCGGAAACCCCAACAGCCCAGAGCCGGAAACCTGTGCGAACAGGGCGTCAGATCAGGAAATGGGTGCAGCAAATGGTTCGCTGCCAAGCGTGAGATTCACTTCAACAACCTGTCCCCGGTTTCCTGCTGTGGGTCTCTGGGGCCTCGGGGCCGGGTGCTTGCGTCACCCTCCGCTTGCATGTGCACGTGGGGCAGAGAAGGTGAGCTTTTAATTTGGAAGCAAATGCATGGATGCATATGCGCAAGGTAAGAGTGAAGTGGAGGGTCAGGCTCTCAAACATAACCCTATATTTTCTTGTGCTGCTATTAAAGATGGGTGGAGGCATTCTCAAGTGGCTATTTAACGTAAAACCACAAAAAGTATGTACGTGCATGTTTTTATTATAGAAGGAAGTAAGCCAAGAAATGTCACAAATATTAATCAAGGACCAATTATATATCAAGTACTCTGCTTGGGAAACAGATGTAACTCTTAGAATGGTCCTTTGAGATTAGCCTATTTCACTAGCGAACAGGCTGACACTGGTCACACGCCAGGCAGAGCAAGGTCGTCAGAGCGAGTCTTCTGATCGAAGGTCCCGAGGTCATCTCATGAGACCCCAGAGACCAATCTGCCATCCGTGCTGAGGGATAACAGTTTTTTTTTTCAAAATTAAACAAACTTCTTATATATATTAAATAACGAATGTCATACGTGGCATACTGGGTACTCAATGACTAGGAACCACCTATCCTCTCAGAGGAGAGTGCTGAGGTTTTAAGTTCCTCTTAGAGGGGACTTCTGTACATCTGCCTGCTGATTTCACCCTCCTGACAGGAGGAGGTGGGAGGCAAGCGGTGCTAGCTGGTGGGGACCAGGGCGCACAAGGCAGGTGCTCGGCGTCCTGCAGGCCTCTCCACGGAGAATGAGTGTGCTGGTCACTAATATAAAGCACACACGCCCCACTCCCATCCTCCTGCCGGCACCTGGGTGGGACCAGAGGGCCTCATAGGCAGCAGCCGACAGGAACAATCACTGTGTGGAGACGCACTAAGCCTGACATTTCTTGTCAGAGAACACTGAGGCTTCCTACAATTGAAGAGCCTTGTTTTGGAATCAGCGCACTCCCTTTTAACACAACCACTGATCCTTGTACCTTCTAGATCTCTAAGTAGCAAGATCTCCACGAACACCCCGCACACAATGGCAGGACATTTAAGTGTAAGTGAACTGGACTCTTACTGGGAAGTAACTCTTTGCTAACTTACTATCTTTCATGTGCTTATCCCATCAAACAATTACCTTGCCTAAAAAATGATGTAAAAAAAAATTAAAAAGCTAAAATAAGTGAATCACATGGCCATTGAAACTAGAACATAAATCAGAAAAAAATAAAAAGGGAAGTAAATTGTACTAAGTATACCAGAGAGGCCCTGTGTATTCAGAGACTCATTTACTCTTTGCCAAATCAGCGCTCAGCATGGAGAACTATCAGAGAACTATTGAATGGAGAGCTGGGAAGATAACAGCAGTGATTACAACATGCCCCGTGTGCAGCTGTAACAGCACCCTCCCACCCTGCCCCAATAGATCAGTTGCTATGTTAATATTTTAGGCTTCAAGCACTGGAATTAATGTACTCAGTCTTGTTTCTGATGTGTTGGTTTTCTGTCAAAAATTCCTGACAGAATTAACAGCCAACGAATCAAGATAATTAGACCCAGAGCCATACAGTGCTTGGAATTAGGGGCACACACCATCGCCTCCTGCTTGGATTCAGGGCTTTGGCACAAGATGACCTCTCCTCCCCATTCTTCTTCAGGGCCACAATTCTGATCTCTAAACAGACCACACAATTGTTTTTCTCTGAATAATAAATATGAGAATGACACAGTATTCCTCTGTTTTGATCAACAATAACAACTACTACAAAAATCAGGAAAGGGTGACTAGAGAAAATGTTACAGAGCCCTCAAAAGAGATAAAGTGTAAATCAACAGTATGTAGCAAGATCACTTTGTTGTCTCTTATTTTTATTATGATTAAGCAGGTTTGTTCATTTGTTTTTGCAGAAGTGGAGCTTGAGACAGGCTCAGGCATAGACTCAAACTCTAAATCCTCCTGGCTCAGCCTTCTAAGTAGCTGAGATTACAGTCATGCCTACAGTTACACTAGTTTTCTCTTAACAGAGATCCTGTGAGATAGGTAAAACATTCCACAGAATGTTTTGATTCATTTGACCTTATAGTAAAAATAGGTGTTTGGGGAAGATAACAAGAACAAAAACTGGTTGCTAGAGATGAGACTATGAGACTACAGCATTTTCATAGGCGTCCCAGTCTCCGCCCTCTCCCACTCCATTTCCTCCTTTTTCTATGATGTTTTCATTCTTGAATGGAGTGCAGAGGAAAAGCGGGTGGAAGTAGGTGGGTGGGGTGGGGAGAATTACAGGAGCGTCTGGTGCCTCTGTAAGGACAGCGCCTCCTTCATGGTTAGAAGGGATTAGTATTTATGACCTTTCTTAAAAGCATTTACTCAAGAGCAGAAGTCAGTCACATGCTGTCAGCAGCTAAATTTTCCTAATCCAGACTTTCTACTTCTGCCTCTTAATTTCTGGTTCATTCCTCTAATCTAGATTTCGTTTGCTTGCTTCTGAAACACTTACTGAAGTCCTGAAAAACTTTTTGGAGGGAGAAAATGCTATCATCATCATCCTGGTATCGGATCTACGCCCACTGTGAACATCAGGATTTTGTGTGTCATTTGGGGATGGAACTACTCCCCAAATGCTCTACTACTGACTCCACCCAGCCATTATGAGGGTGTTTTTGAATCTGGGCAGGACACCTCTGAGCTGCCCCTTCAAGAACATCTGCTTTGTTGTAGGCAGCTTCCTGAAGTCAACCCGCCAGGCCCAATGTGCGTCAGCAGAGTCTCCAAAAGGGAGGTCTGCCGAGGGAGCAGGAAGATGAGAAAGGCATGAAATTGAAAAGGGCAGCTGTCTCCCTTGATTTCTTCTTAAATCAGTGAAGTGTGGTTAGCAAAAAGGGAGAGAAATACTTGGTAGCGTTAGGAACCAAGTCGGTATGATAAATTGTGAAACCGGCTGTAGCCAAAGGTCTGTGAAACACACCACCCACTCTTAGGCATACGGCTTCCCTTTGCCCTAGGAAATTGCTTATGACTGGGATGTTGGGTAATACCCGTGTTTACAGTAACCCGTCACAGGCTTACAAATGCCCTGTCACTATCACAAGGCACCAAACTCTTCTCTGATTTAGAGCTCTAGTGGCAGTGACAGATGTAAGTAATAAAATAATTAAATATGCATGTAAATCTTTTCTCCACTTACCTCAGATTTTCACTTTTCTAAACATTAGAGAAGATGAATGTCTAATCTTGTTGAATTAGAATAAAACCTAAGAGTTGGCCCATTTGAACATTTGAAAGAGTATAGTAGCCTCGAAGCCCCCCACTCCCACATTGTTCAGCTGTTATTAAAACTTTAAAGGGAAAACAGTTCATTAAATTAAAAAGGCTAAGCATTAAACAGCACTAACGGAAATGTTCTCTAAATGACCAATCCAAATTTAATCAGAATGTGGTCAAAAATAGCGTTCTATTCCAACTCTTAGTTATCCACAGAAAAGAAAGAGATGTGTGGTACAGATAATAATCTAATGCATGTGTGGTTCTAAAAGTCATCTTAATTTAATTTTTAAGTACTTTATATACATGTTCACAGCAGGAATTAAAAAGAGTATGTCGTTGGGCCACTTAACTATCTGGTTAAGTCAGATGCACGTGGAAGGTCTTTTTCTAATCCTTTGCACTTACTAATTCTTTGTTATAGGGCACTAGTTGACTACAGGATCTTTGCTAGGCTCTGGAAAAGTAGTAGATAGAGCACGCTCACTTATGTGCATGTGCGTGTGTGTGTGTGTGAGATCACTTGGAATCATTTTGAAATATAATTTTCCTATACTATTTTCTATTGTAGTAATGTACATATATAAACATTTTTCAGGGAATTTACTTTATCAAGTTTGGTTTAAAGTGTTTTAAATAACAGACACAATAAAATAATAGGTTTTCAATTCTGGTCTTTCTTACTACCCATTTTAAATATAGTTTCTTTAAGAGATATTTAAGAATTTTTTTCTACCCAGAACTATAACACCAATATCAATACCAATATGATGGCAAGTCCTTTGATCTTGTTTAAAAATTTTCTTTTAATGAAACAGGCAAGAATGAAAATATTTATTACTAAGTATTTATCACTAGCACTATATTGTGACCCAAATTCAGAATAGAAATGTGTGTAATAATTGATAACTCATTTCAGAAAATATTTACTTCTACAAAATGTTAGTTGAGAGCATTTGATTGATCCACTAAATTTCATTCAAATTGAACTTGACTAGGTCCTGCTTGGAAAAACTGGTTTCTACAGAGACAAGTACATTGCATCATAGTATGTTCCATAATATGTTCCAAGTGTGAAGTGCATCATAATATGTTCCAAGTGTGAGACTCTCCCAGGTGGGACTCAAGGTGGCTATCTAGGTATCTAGAAACAATTTAAGAGGTGATGAAAGCCCGAGGGCAGAGTGAAGGAAAAGAAAGCAAATAATGAAACAATGGCTGACCCCTAGGTGATAGTGTTAAGTCCATTTCAAGTAATTATGGAAAATAGCCTAGACATGGGATTATCTCTTCTTAGGATGAAATGCTTTCATTAAAACATCTTTAAAATATCTATGCTTTTAAATGTTTTTAATACTGATATAGATTTTTTGGGACATGCTCAAGTTTTTTTATTTTTTTTTCAAGAGATGGAAGACACACAAGTTTGGAGACAAATTTTTGAAAAATTCGTACTAAATTTATTTAATATGATGAGCTATATAAAAGCACACCCTTTGCTCTCTTAAAGCAGCAGACTTGGAGGCAAATGAAATTTCTGGACTGTGGGTGAAGATCAGTGGTAGAATGCTTGCCTATCATGCGCCAGGCTCTCTCCAGGTTCTATCGCTGGCACTGAAAAAAACCAAGACCAAAAGCCCAAACAAAACAAAAAAACTCCTAAAGAATGAAAGAGAAACCCGCAGCAAAAAACAAGAATACTGAAAAAAAAAACCTGGTTTATAATGACATTGATAAGAGGCTTTTTGATACAGCTTCTGAGTTATTTATTTAGTTTTGTGCTGTGGGGGTTGAAACCAAGGTCTCCCAAATACTTGGCAACTGCTCCACCATTAAGCTACAGGCTCAGCTCCTTGGATCCGACTTTTAAAGTGCATGAGAATTTACCTGTATTATTTTAAAATTTGTATCAATTTTACAAATTGCTTTTAAACTATTAGGCCTGGAAAAAAAGAATTAAGTCTGCAGAGAAATAAAAACATTTTGCAGATCATTAAATTTAAGATAACAAAGTCATTTTATTTTATGCTCAAATCTGTGCGTTCTTTTCAAGGCTCAAGAACAGAATCCCAAGTAAGCAGGGAACACAGATAATGTTAACTACCTGTGTCGAGGAGTCACAGTGATTTTGATTTGCTTTTCTCTTACTCATTTTTTCCCTGTTCTGTGGTTTCCATGGTGAATTCCTGTAACGCAGGTAGACTAATCCTATCTTTCTTTGAATCAAACAGTTCTGGAGGTGATACACCACACTGGTGTGCATCAAAGCAGGGAGAGGCCAAAGAGCTCCTTTTAGAACAGAAACATAGCCTTGGAAAATAAATAAGCTTCTGATAATGAAAAAGAAAAAATTCAGTTAAAAAGATTAATGAGGTTTTATACTCATAATTAGCCACATCATTCTAGTAAAAGAAAAAAGAAAGGGTTCAGTGAGCCGTCTGGGCTGCACTAAGTCAGATTTACACGGTGTGCTGAGGTTGACAAAGCTTTCTCACAGATAATTTCACTTTAATTTACATGGTGCCTGCTTATTTTTCTGTCCGATTTGAGAACTCTGTTGTGATCAGTCATCATCTGAAGCTCCAGGCTGGCTGGGTACGGGGCTCGGGCAGCGGCGAGAGAGCTGTCGTGGATGAAATATAACAGAGTCCGGTAATGGAAGGCCCTGAAGAGCGCCACACTGGGCCATCTCTAGCATGATCTCAGGGCCAGGGTTGTGGATGGCACATTTGCGTGAGCCCTGACTGTACTTAATTTGATTTTTCATTATTCAAAATCATTTCCTGGGAGACAGTATTATTATTTAGTTTTTAAAACCATTTCATTTTTACCACGGTTGCCTTTGAGCTCTTTCAGGTTGAAGTTTTACAGGAAAGCCTTGTTGCACTCAAGCTCTACAGAAGTGAAATACAAAAAATGGGTCTACATGGACTTACTTTTACAATACAGTACTGATAAGTTAGGTAAAATCCTACGCTCCACCTGGAGAAAATAGCTAGCCATCTTCTTTGTAAAATTCAAATAAGCATTTCCTAATAGTTTGTGTCAGTGCAGTTTCGCTTCATAATTTCCAGACTGCCACCTGGATGTGGCAGGCTCTTCTGCGACACAGTTGAGCTAGTTTCGAAGGTTCACCCTTTGTCTCTGTGCGCCTTCCCGTTAATTCCCCTGGGACTCACGGCTTCTAATTGTTTTATCTGAAGCTACTTCTGAACATGAACAGACAAATGGAGAATTGAGGGGGTTATACTATTAATTTGAGGAGAAAGAGAGCAAAAGCAAGAGCAACAAAAACAAAAATGCTTTCCCTGAGTTATCAGGACGTTCCTGGCAAACATCTTTTTCTGCTTCTGTGATCAGGAAGATTGCCTAACTTTTTTCTTCTTTGGGGTGCAGATCTGGCCTATGTCACATGGCTCCGATTGCCTCATTTCCTGCTGTCTTAGACCGTGTCTATTTTAGGAAGGCTAAATAAGACATGATAGGAAGGTTCAGTGGGTTTGAGACACGGTACCTCAGGATAGTCTTTATCTCCATGGAGACCCATGTGGGCATTTTAAATTCTTAATTGAAACTGGGGTCTGGTACACCAGTTGTAGTGAACTGGATCAACATATTCATTCATTCATTCATTCATTCATTCATTCATTTGTTGCTTGTAGAGTGCCTGCCCTCTGCTAGGTCCTGAGGATACAAAGATGATAGTGTCTTGGCATTATCCCTTGAAGAGTTCAAGGATACGTTGAAAAGTGGTTACAATGCAATGCAGTAAGTTAGAACAGTGAATCCATTGTGGGCAAAAGTGGATACCATCTAAAAGTTTTAAGGAGACAGAAGCAGGAGCAAGAAAAGCAATTTCTCATGAATACTTTCCCTGCTTATCTTGTTTGATGTTTCCTCTACAATCCCGTTAGGATGATTTAAGCCAGATTCATTTGCTCTCTCTTGAAGATGTTCCGTCTCTGGGAGCTCTGGGGTGGACGTTTTTAACAGAGCAGAGTTTGGCAGAGATTTGTCACGTCTGTCTGCCAAAGACTCTCCCTGGCAGATGGCAACAGCTGTTTGTGATAGAGTCTAAGAAAGTACAGGAGGAACCCTGCAAAATGTCCTTTTTATTACACTAATGACTTTTTCCCTAAGAGTGGTTTTTCACTGTATCAGTGCATAATTGTTTTTGCTAATGCATTTGCTCCCATCACACAAAAATCTAATTACTCCATGTAATGAATCATTAACAATTTCTTTAAATTCATTTCAGAGTTTCCATGCTGGCATTCAGTTTATGCTAATAAACCTAAAATATTCATGCCTTTAAATCTGAGATTGCAAACTACATTAAAAATTGTTTTAGTAAATGTGCATTTTAAATCTACATTTAAAAATACATTGAGGTGTAAATTGTGCAAGATTATTCCACAATACAACATTCTCATTTTCTAGTCACTTTTTAAGTGGTTCTTTTATCTCCTTCACACCCTGTGTTTGCTTAGCTACAGCAAAATAATACGTGGTCATGTTTACTGTAAGAGAATTAATCGGCTAGTAATGAAAAAAGATAAAAAAATGACTGATGTTGAACTTTCTCATTTTGATTTACCCACATTGAGATTCAGCCTTTGGTACATTTGTTGAAGTAGATATTAGAAATGAGTACTTTATTATTATTTTTAATCAAAGAAAGGAACATCAAACTTTAAATTTTACCCATAAAAATATACCACTGTAAAATCAGAGATCTTTTTTCTCAGCACTGCTACTACTTTTATTAAGCATTTGCCATGTGCCGAGTAGCCACACACTCTGCTAAGTACTCAGTGTTCACCATTTCATTGAATCATCCCCCAATGCCTAGGAGATCAGTCATTATTTTTCGCCTTTTACAGATGAGAAACAGATTTAGAAAATGAAGCAACCTCCCCCTGGTTACACACTGTTGCACAGTGGTTCTCGACTGGGGGCAATTTTGCCTCCTTAGGGACATTTGGAATGTCTGAAGACATTTTTCATTGTCACAGCTGGGCAGGGAGCCACTGGCAAGTAGTGAGGAAAAGTCAAGGACGCTGCTTAGCACCCTCAAGGCACAAGACAGCTCCTATAAGGAAGGATTTCTGGTCCAACACGTCCACAGTGCTGTGGCTGAGAAATCATAGAGCAGCAGCTGTGTGTGGTGCCTGTAGCTCAGTGCCTCGGGCTACTGATTTCCAAGCAGCTGCGGTGGACAGCTGTGGTGGACAGCAGAGTGCAATTGGGTCTCACTACAAGCACATGTGGGAGTGGTGTTTTGCTTGTTGGGCTCAGCCTTTCTTTGAAATACATATGCAGGTGCAGCCTAGGATTGGGTGGGTGTTCAACCTCTCCGTTCTTCAGTGGGACCATCCTGAAGGTGTTCTACGCAAATCCTCTGTGTGTCTAGAGGGATTGAGTCTCAGTTGCCGACAGTGGTAATCGCCTTGTACAGTGGATGCTGTGGACTTATGCCCTTCTCCACTGGTTGAGGGTTGCACAGGGCTGGGACACCTGCAAATTCAGGTTGTGTCTGTGGCCAGGCTTTGGGGCAGAAAAACAGCCACCACATGAGCTTAAGAGGAGATGCCTCCCAAATGAAATATCTGTATCCAATCCCTTATTTTAGGGTCTCTTCTCAAGGACACTCAGACAAGTAAGTCTGCTATATTATATTGCAAACACAATTAATAGAACCAAAAGGTGGATATAAACCTTTTGCTTATGAATCCCTCTTCACTCCAAATCCCATAGTGAGCTATTTACTATTGCTTTATAAGGACTCTAAATTCTCACCACCTTATTTTTTTCTAGATCCAGTAATATATCCCCAGTGATCAGCTCTTATTATTTTTTCACCTGTATAGAAGTCCTTTTGGCCTGTGGGAGGGACCCATCTGATCTGGCCTACTGCGAATTTATGCTGAGAATTTCTGCTGTTTGGAAATCTTTTCTGAATCTTTTAATGGCTTTCTTGTGTAGTTTTCATTCCTTTTAAGTCTCAGACCTGGATTTTTTTTTCTTTCTTTTTTTTTTTTTTTTTTTTGCAGGGGAGATGCTGGGGGCCTTGTGCTTGCTAGGCAAACACTCTACCACTGAGTTAAATCCCCAACTCCTAGACCTGGCTTTATTAGCCCTTTTTCTTAACAATAGCTGAGTACAATTTGACACTTTCTTGGTGAAATTTCTCCTTCTTTATCTTCCATGATTATATTACATGTACTACTCCTGTAAGCTCTCTCCACCAGCTCTTTGTTACTCTCTTGGCATTTTTTTCTCTTTTTTCCTCGAATCGGAGGACAAGATAACACATCTGTCCTTTCTCTCTACCCACTCTGGGTGAGCTCATTCACTTCTGGATGCATGACATCTAAATTTCTGTTTCCAGCTGGGCTCTTCCTCCAGAGTCCCGGGGACACTCTTCACTGCCAGCTTGATTAGCCTATCGGGTTAGCAAGAAGGAAGCAACAATATCTTTGAAGAGCATTTTTTTCAGCTTAACATGCTCTTCCCTAAAAATAAAATTAAACTCATCTCTGCCTCAAGCTGTTTTCTCCTATCTGTCATATTATGTTGGAAAAACTTGAAGTAATCTTTAACTACTTTCACTTCTTTGTTGCCTATATTTAAGGAGGGCGATGTTGGTTGCACACATATGCCACCGGATGTGTGCATAACTCCTTTCCTCTTAACCCCCTTCTTCTTTTCTTATAGAAACCTCAATCCTGGAATAGCATCTGATCCTCTCTCAGGCAGCATAGATGGCTCAGAGGTCGAATCTTCTCCCAAGTCCAGGAATGGCATTAAAATGATCTAAGAATCCCTTTTGTCTTGCCGCATTGGTTCAACAATTGGGATACAACCGGTTCTGGTCTCTGAGATTCAGAAAGTTTTGTCGGTGATGCTAGGGAAAGAAAGCTCTCTTGGGAAAGTTTTCAGAAGTGAATCTATCTTCCTTGCTTTTTCTCAGGATACATCATGTGTGGATGTGAAGCACTGAGTCATTATGTTAACACCTTTTTTGGCCAACAAATGGACCAGTGCTGAGTTAGAAGTCTCAAGAGTCTCAAGGAAATGGGGCCTGGCAAACTGGATTCAGTTTGTCCCAAAGCTGCCTTTGGATCTGCAGCATGGAAATCAATGTTTCTTCCCTGTTGTTTACAATTTCTGTTGCTTGCAGTCAATGGCTTTAAGTGAGAAAATGTGGTACCGTGTTATTTTTGAAAGCAGCCTCAATCTTGCCATTCTTCCCCCTTACGACTGTGATCTCTTTCATCCATTTCCAGTTACTGACAGCCTCCTGGCTAATGTACATGCTCATATTCTCTCCTTTTCCCAAGTCATCTTTCACATTGCTGCCAGGTGACAGTTCCTCAAAGACGATTTTCATGATGCCACTCTACTTCACAAATGCCTACAATGGTTTCAGTTTTGCTTTCAGCTTTTAATCCAAACCCCCAAGACTTCTTTTCAAGGCTTCTCACAATTGGGTTTCTTTTCATGTGTTCAGTATAGTTTCTCCCTTGTTTCCCAGTGTACAGTGAGAGTCTTTTTTCCTGGTGTTCTCTCTATGAAAATTCAGTGTATGCTTTTAGTTTCTATCCAAATTCTAGTTTCTCCACAAACTCTTCCTGAATAGAGTCAACCTCTCTTCATTCATCTGTATTAGGGCATACTATGCGCCAGGTGCTAACAAGGCAGGGGAACTGTTAAGACCACCACAGTCTTTTCCTGTGGGAGCAGGCTGTTGAATGCAAAGATTTTCCAAAATTTGAAGTAAATTTGTCATTCGAAGTAAATTTTATAGGTATTGTATATTTGGTTTTATAGAATTTAATTATTAAGCTAATGAGACTGTTCGCATTTATGCAAAATTTGAAATTGAGGTGTATAGATGAGTGTGGTGTTCTGATACTCAGCTTCAAAATTCAATTTATATCTACATTTTATTCTGGGTACGTAGCATTAAAAAACTATGATTTGTACATGCTCAAATAGCTGTAAATGTTAATTTTTAGCAACTTTCTTTGCAATCTCAGAATTCTCTTTAGTAGAGAGAAGCAACAAGAGAAGCTTTTTGACAGTTGCATACCAATGATGCCATATGTCAGTATGTCAGTGGTATTTAGTATAATATATTCAGTGTATATACATTGCCTTTCATTTATTTGACATGCAATTATTTACCATGAGCTACATGTGAGGCCCCACTTTTGATCATGTGTTCTCAACCTAGTGAAATTATTCCAGTGGGGGAAATATTAGTTATTGAGGGGAAAAAATCTTAGATATTGAAATAGTTTGAAATGGCCCAGCAAACATAAACATATACACAGTATATCCAAGGGGGCAATTAGAAAAAACAATGTGTGAAAAAATTTTAGGGCAGCAGTATGCACAAAAAGCAGAGATGCACTCTTTTAGATACTGAGTAAATAGAAGTGAACAGCACAAAGAAAATGCACCAATGCTCCATTCTCACGATCTCATCTCTTGCCTCCCAAAGTCCCACCTCCAAATACCTTCACACTGAGGGTTAAAGATTCAACATACTTGAAAAGATTCAGGTTTTGGGGAGATGCAGACACTCAGTCTGACCTCATGGAGCAGATAGACTCATGGGGGGAAAGGAAGAGAGCACAAAATGAATAAGATAAATAAGCAAGCTGTATCCTGTCTTTTTAAAAAGTAGCATAAGACCAGGACAAAAGGAAACTGGAGAAAAGAGCCAGGAAGTGGATGTGTGGGTGGCCAGGACGTTATGAACACCAGCGAAGGGGACCGTGGACATCTGAGTGCAGGCTTTCACTGGCACAGGGGAGAATGAGTAGGAGTTCTCCAGTGACAGACTGTGCGAAGGCCCTGAGGAGCGGGCAGACAGGGATGAACAAGCTGGTGTGGTAGAAGAGGTGTGGAGGGCGGGTAGTGAAGTCAAGTCAGAGTTCAAAGGCACCACGAAAGGATCCTGTTGTTAAGATTTATAAGAATGCATTGGAGGGTTCAGAGAAGCGAATCACAGAAAGTGATGTACATTTTCACCCAGGTCACCCTCACCGCTGTCCTGAGAATACGCTGAACAAAGCAAAGGGGACACCAGGGAGATGAGTTGGGAAGTGTATTAGTCTGCTCGAGCTGCATAGCAAAATGCCGCAGCTGAGGGGCTTAAACAAGAGCCACTTAGTCCTCATGGGTTTTGGAGGCTGTGAAGTACAAGACCAAGGTACCAGCAAGGTTAGCTCCATTCTAAGATCTCTTCTCCTAGCTCGTGGGCAGTCAGAATTTTGCCATGTGATCACATGCTCCTTCCATGATGGGGGCAGGGAGAAGGGGGGAGCGAGGGAGGAGGAGGAGGAGGAGGAGAGAGAGAGAGAGAGAGAGAGAGAGAGGGAGAGAGAGAGAATGATTCTGCTGTGTATCTCCATATAAAAAATGAGAAGGAAACGAGTCCCAAAGTACGAACACTCCATTCTCATGACCTCATCTCTCACTCCCCAAAGCCCCATCTCCAAACGCCATGACTTTGGGGGTTAGAGACGCAAAATACAAATCCCGGGGAGACACAAACATTCAGTGAAGGGTACTGCAATAATTCAGGTGAGAAGTGACAGGAGCTTAGATGCACGGGGCACAGTGTGGAGAGGGTGGAAGTAGTTTGACTATGAATATAGCTTTAAAGGTAGAGCAGATAGGATATATTAATTGATCTGATGTGGAGGACAAAAGAAGAGTCAAAGATGCTGAAGGATTTTGGATACACACACTATTACTGTTCTTTTTATGGTACTTGTGTACTGTAGTTTTCAGTATTGATAAGTTGAACACGGACACACCAAAGCATCTAAGACTCTTCGATACGACAGAGTGAAAAAAATGTTTGACTTAATGAGTTTCAGTTTGAAAATAAATATCAGGGAGGCATTTTAAATTAAATTAAATTAATTCTTATTTGTCACAATGGCTGGCATTTGAAGGACAGGCCAAGGATGTAAACAATCTTACAATACACAGGACAGTCCTGCTCAATTGAAGAAGAATTCTGCGACAAATTCCAACAACACGCCAGTTGAGAAACACTGGGGGAGGTGCTTTCGTGTATTTTTTTTTAATCTATTTTTGTACTTGAAGCCCCCAGAAAACTCTTTCATCGCCAATCATTTCATACACAATTTCCACCAGCTAAGTTCCCAGGGCCTTGAGGGCAGATGTCATCTCATATATTTCTTTTGATCCTCTTAGAGCTAATGGCAGAAAATGCCTTCATTTCCCAATCTCTCTTGCTTTCTCCACAGACAGCCGTGTGCTCTCACTGTATCCATTTCTAACCGGAGTGCAGGAAAAGATATATGCGAAGCTGACACTAATCATATTTCAGGGCGACTTTCGCTTTCTGGCCTCAGCACACAGGCGACGATAAATATCACTTCCTAATGATAACGCCAGAAGGTATATGCGATTTCTTAACGGACACAAACGTCAGCCTTAACTATAAGGTCTTTTGTTGCTGTCACTTCACCCATTTTCTTAAATACTTATCTGCACAAAACATTTCTTTCTAAATCAGTGAAAAAAATTTCTTCAAGCATAATCCTCACTGTTTATTTTTTTATATTCTCTTATACGTTTATCCATGTGTAGGATTTTTTTAAAAATACTTTCTGATCTTGTAGAAGAATGGAGTGGAATAATGACACCAAGACCAGGACAGGAGGATAGAGGGGGGAGAAAAGAAGTTAGATGGGGAATCAAACACAGTTCTGGGTTTCTATAGCACAGTATGGAACTACTGGCTGCAACAATCAATGATATATTTCAAAATAATTAGAGAAGTACCACATTTCCAACATATGTGAATGATTAATATTTGAGGAAATGGATATGCCTATTACCCTGATTTGATCATTCCAGATTGTATGTATGTATCAAATTATAATGCACTCCATACAGATGTATAAATATTATATCTCGGTAAAAAAAAAAAAACTGTCTATTTTAGAGTACATTAAGGTACACAGAAAAACTGAGTGGACGGCACAGAGATTCTCCACGTACCTCTTCTCCAACACACACATGCAGAGCCTCATGCATTGGCAATGTCCCTTCCCAGAGCTGTACGTTTGTTACAGCTGACAGACCTATGCTAATGCACTATGGCAGAGGCCAGCAGTTTACATTGAGGTTCACCCCGGTAGTGTAAATTCTGTGGGTTAGAATGAAGGTATAATGACAGGCATCCACCATTATAGTGTCATATAATGCAGCTTCATTGCTCTTTTCCTTTGTGCTCAACCTACTGGCCTCTCCGTTTCCCCTAACCACTGGCAACCACTGATCGTTCTACTCTCTGCACAGTTTTCACCGTTGTAGTTGAGTTTTAATTAGGCACAATAATGTTGATGACTGGATACATAGCTCAGGAGTACAGCACTTGCCTAGCATGAATGAGGAGGCCCTGGGTTAAATCCTCAGCAATACCAAAAACAAACAAAAAAAAAAAAGAAAGGGAAAAAGTAATATTGAATCTATAGTATTACAACATTTTTATTCACCTGGAATCATTTTAAAAATATTTTTTCATGTTTTTATCTAGTAATCAGAGTAATCATTCCAATGGTTGTGTATAGCCCGTCATATTTACCGGTAGCTTTCCTTATCAATTATGCATAATAGTTCTGTCTAATCTTTCTGCCACTTATTTCTCTCATCTTCTACTAAACTTTCCCTTCCCTGTCAATTATAACCACTCCTCTGCCCATTTTTTTGGCTTCTTACTATTGCAGTTCTCACACACATGCTAGCATTGCTTCACCTGTATGCCTTACCTCTGCTCAATGATAGATGCTTGGCCCACCCAGCTTTTCTTCAGTGTTCACATTTGGGCTCTCTAGAGCTGATCCTTCTGATTTTATGCTACTCAAGAAGTAGTGACACAGTGTAAAACATACATGGGTAATCAGATTTTTAATCGTAAGACAGAAGACATAGACAAAAATAAATGAAACCAAGAAAACAAAACAGAAGCCATGTATTTCCTTTTTTGACGAAGTCTAAAATTATAGTCAATATTTTCTCAAGAGACCCAAGGATTACTTGATAATAAAATATAACAGCTGAGTATTGTTTTCAACACCAAAGGAAGGCAAACATACGAACAGCAATCATAACATTATTTCATATGCTTAATCTAGGATGAAATGATGTTTTGATAGAAAATGTGACCTGGGTTCAAATAGCATCATTATCAAAAGCAAAAGATTTCTGTAGCTCTTGACTTCAAGGCACTTTAAATCTACCAAAGCTAAGATTCCATACAAACGCGAGTTGGAATGAATGACAGAATCTCAAAGGAACTGACCAAATAAGGAAGCTTAGAAAGTTTATGGGTACACAACCTAAAGAAATCAATTTTGTATATACAATAAAAAGAAAGAGAAAACTATTTGCTATTCAAAAAGAAAGACAAAGTACTTAGAAATAAGCATAACAATAAATGAGATCTATAGAAAGGACATTTTAAAATGTTACTGAAAAGTACAAAAGATGATGAGTATAAAATGAATACCACTTCTTGGATAGTAAAAGCCAACAGTAATAACATGCAATTTAATAAAAATAACAACAGCAATTTTATTTTGGAATCCCTCAGCTGATTCTAAATTTCAAATGAAAAATCAAAACAACAAGAATAGTCAAAAAATATCTAGAAGAGAAGTCATGAGAAGGACTAGATCTTCCATATATTCAAACACATTTTAAATTTTCAGTAACAAAAATAATGTAGTATGGGTACCTGAATAGAAAGCCAGATCAGTGGAATTGAGTAGAAATTCCAGAAATAGGTTTAACATAAAAATAACAAGCACAGTGAAAATTAACATACAAGGATGTATGTTAAAACCCAAATTAGAAGGGGGAGGGTTGAGTTTTCATTGTACAACATTGGGTCAGTTGGTGGGTTTGTAGCAATGTATAGCTTGAAAATATATATATATGTATTTTGGTATCAACTTATTCTCCTTCTCAATTTCCCTTCTTCTATCCCTCATTCTCATTCCAAGTCACACTTTCCAACCAAGTACTTGCATGAAAGCCTTTACTGCAGGCTCTACAAATCTAGATTTGGAGGGCAAAATGAGGAGAGATAGGTTAGTAAGGTCAAGTGCTATTTCAGGATTTTCCAAATATCTTGAGATCACTGCATTTATATCTGTAATTATTTATATCTATTGCTACATAACAAAATATTCAAAAGCAAAACTAAACATTTACTGTACCTTATAGTTTAGATGAGGAATTCAGAAGTGGCTTAGCTGCCTGGTTCTGGTTTCGGGTATCTTTTGAGATTGTGATCAGGATGCTGCAGTTATCTGAACAAGATGTAGGGCTGGAGGTTTGGCTTCTAAGGTAACTCACTCACTTGGGTAGAAGTTGGTGCCAGCTCTTGGCAGAAGTCCACAATTCTTCTCCACGAGGGTCATTCACGGGGTACTTAGGTGACTGTGCAACATGGGAATGGCCTTCTCCAGAGTGAGCAATCTGAGAGAAAAAATATGAAAAAGCCCCCACATGTTCTGTGATCTGGCCTCAGAAGGCCCGTTCCTTCATTTTGGCAATATTCTACTGGTTAGAGGAGCCAGCTCTTTTCAGAGAAACCAGAGGCAAGGACCACTGGTGCCTCTTGGAAGTCGGCTTCCACAACATGCCTCTTCTTGTTACCAGTGAAGAACTTAGAGACATTTAGGCCTCTTTCTAAAGCTACTGATGTCTAAGAAATCCAACTGATGGAAAAGTTTAATGAAATAATGAGAATAATATATCTTTTATAATGAATTCTTTTTTTCTTTCTGCTCCATTAGATTTCATTGTCAATACATGCTCTGAAATTTGTAACTGGGACAGCAGTGTTGGGAAATAATTGGTGAAATCCACAGGATCAGTAACCATATGCCAAAATTGTCCTTCTTAATGAGACATTTAATGTACAGCAGATGGATTAGTGATGTTTTCAGGCTCATTTGTTGAGTATTAATACTTGCTTCTCTTGTCCTCTTAATGGTGTGCATCTGACCTGCTTTAAAGCTGCATTGATTTTTAAAATTTTATTGTAATTTCATATTTATCCTCTTATCATTTTTAAAGGCCCTTCCAATAGGTTAAGTCTGCAGAGTCTCCCTTAATGAACTGATGAATTAATGAAACTAACGGTGAAAACAGAGATGGTATTTTCAAAATAGGTCATAGTTCTCAATTTTGACTGTGTAGAAGAATCACCCAAGGAGTTTATTTACAGATACAGTTTTCAGGACCCACCCACAGAAATTAATCCATGTGCGTTGGAATAGGGACTTAAATCCAAAATTTTAAACAGGTTGTTGATGGGATTCTGAACCAGGTGATCACGGGTGATGGAGGGCTGTGTTGCCATTCAACACTTTCATTACATAATATGCAGCATCCTGCAAATTAGTTGAGAGAATGAAACACTGACAAGAGGACCTATGAAACATGAGTTCTTTAAAGGATATATGTTTTTTAAAGCAAACACATAAAGTTAAACCAGAACTTTCTGTAGTTAGAAGTAAAGGCAGGAAGAAAGAAGAGGTTCTGGGCAAAGCAGCAAGGTACAAGGACAACAGTGCTTCCTCTTGTGATCCGGAAGAGTAAACAACATAGATGAAGACCTTAGGATGGTAACAAGCACAGAGTAGAATCTCAATAAAATGTTGTGGTTGAATATGATGACATTATACATTTTCTCTTTCAGTCTGGACCAGAACATATATTGTTCTCTTGGAAACACTAGCTAAAGATTGTCATACAAGAATCAGTTTTAAGATTGACTTCAGACTCCACTGTGTATAGTCCCAATAGTTCATTGTATATAAATACAAGGAGTACAATGCATATTTTTCTATCTCAATGAGTCCAGGTATTTTCAAAGAATGTCCGGCTGCTGCAAGTGAAGAAACACAAAACAAGAACAACAACAAAAGTACTTCTATATTAGTTTGCTGGGCACAAACTGGGTGACTTAAACTACAGAAATTAATTTTCTCACAATTCTGGAGTCAACAAACCCAAAGTCACGATGTTAGCAGTTTTGGTTTTTCTGAAAGCCATGAGAAAATGGTCTGTCTCGGGCTTCTCTTGTTGGCTTGTTGATGGCCTATTTTCCCCTACATCTTCACTCTGTCCTCATCTCTTCTTATAAGGACATGTTATATTAAATTAGGGTGCACCGAATGACTTCATTTTGACTCAGTTCCCTCTGTAAATATTTTGTCTCCAAAGTGACACTGTCCAGTGCATAAACACTCCATTTAACTGTAAGATTAATACAGTTAAGATCTTCTTGTAAGGTCTTATTACATTTATAAATTTGAGGATTGTGATTGAGGGTCTCTAGTAAGTAGATTTAGAATACACACACACACACACACACACACACACACACACACGGCACCACCACTACCACCACCACCTGACAAAGATGTGCAAAGACTGCTCTTTATGGACAGATTTTGGAATAAAGCTTTTTATTTTATTCTACATTTTTAAAGGAGATAAGGGTGGTAGAATTGGTGGTATTGTAAATAACACAAAGGAGTAAAAATTTTTTTTCTTTCACAGGGCTTACCTTTACAGGGCACATAAAAAATAAACACATGGGGGAAAATGAAGACACCCGGACAGGTGTCTGCTAGTTGAATTTAATTTAGCTCAGAATGTGAACAAATTTGATGAATGATGCTTCAGATAGTACACGGGAAATGCTCAACCAAGTGTACTCCTTATCACTCTACCACTATTACCAACCTGGTATTTTTCCGGAAAGACTGTGCAACTTAAGTAAGAGTGCACATTAAGCAAACAGAAATAGCCTAGTGAAGTAAAACCAGTAGATCACGTTTGTCTGGAGTTAGTTATTTTGTTTATAATCTTGAGTAATAAGGATTAGGTGGTCAGTCAACTTTACATTTTATGTAAGTCACATAATGAAGTTTTCTTTCTAGTTATCCTCTTTGTCTTTGATATTTTATTTCTTTAAAATAATTCATCATTTAATAAGTCCTCTCAAGTATCTTTTGGAACAAGATGGGATATAAATACAATAAATTACTCAGAGGGGATTGTTTTGCTTTATTTCATTTGCCATAGGAAAATACTTTTGTAAGTTAAGCCAGCTTTAAAGCTGCAAATAAGAAATATGAGCTAAGGAAAGGTCAAATAATAGGCAAACTAAGTCATGTAATTTAGATAGGATTGCTTTTCTTATGAGAGAATGGTACTGTGTCAAGTTAGTCAATTGTAGATTTAATAGGACAAAAGGTGTCTGATCTACAGCTGCATGCATTTTGTGTAATAAACTAAAATATAAGTGAATAATAGTGATTTATGGGATTCTCCTGATCATGAAATTTCATCATTTTATGTATTTTGGTGCTTTGTTTTAGCATTTTGTTTCCTCCTCTTGCCCTACATCAATGTATATACCATAACCAGTCTTATTATTTTAGTTGTCTGACTTCTGTCAGGAAAATGATTATACCATAAACAAGATTCTTGGTCTATTTTTAATTTTGTTTCCCTACAAAGCTTTCTGAAGTTGTAGAAAATATGGCATGAATGTAAAACCTAGGATTTAAAACTTACTTTTTACAAATTATACATGTGTGCACACACGCACACACACAAACCATTTCACAAAATTAGTATGAGCTAATTTAAAGGAGATAAAAGAATTTAAATGATATGGCTTTATTCTTCCCTTTTAACTAAGTTTCTTTTCTTTGTGCATGTAGAAAATTTAATTATATTTTGAACCAATACAATTACATAAGAACAAGAGGACAAAGCTGCATTTGGAGCAGGACATTCATATTAATATGGTTCTCTTCATTGTCTCATCAGATTTTTGTTTCATATAGAACTTTGTCATAAGTAATACAAGACACAGAATTGTAAGAAAAATGGAGAAAATGTTTGTGTGGCAAAATGTATGGCTAAAAACTCACCATATGCTTTGACCATGCACGTACCACTCCGTGGTAGTGGCTGCAGAGCAACTGGATCTGGGCTTGCATCTCTGCTTTGACAACGAGTTGGAAGGAGGTCTTTTATCTTTCTAAGCCTCATTTTCTCCATCTGTCAAACCGAGATGATGACACCCATTTGATAGAACTTTGTGGAAGATAAAACGGAATACTGTATACTATAAATGTTAGGGATTACCTCTGGCAGCACTTTCCAAAAATAGTTCAAAGGTTAACTGATTGAAACTAGAGTTTGAGAAATAACAGTAATAAAATGTTAGACTTAGAAGGATTGGAGATTGGCGAACCAGCCACTCCACACACACGTCCTTGACTTTGTAGCCTCCGCCCGAGTATTGTCAATAAAGAGGTGTTCACCATCTGCCCGTGTCACTAGCTCTGTGATGAACTGTGTTAATTACTACTATATTTTCTGTGTCACTCTGTTCATAAAATATTGACACTCTGACTCAAAGCTAACATTAGAAAAGGAGACAACCTTATTGCAGCACATGGTGAGTGGACTTTACACTTGTAATGACTACGGCTCACATAGCAAAGAAAATACAGCTGCATTATAATATCTAAATGAAATACTGCATGTCTGGGAGTACATCCTTTAGAAAACAGATGGTTCTTTGTTGAAAACAAAATATGATTATGGTGTTTGCATGCAAGAAATCTTATACTGTCTAATTAGAAGAATAAGACAGGTTGTAGCTCTTTGGGATTTTTTCAAATTAGTAGAGAAATCTCCTACTCTTGGCTCTTTGCAATTGGGAACAAGGAGATGCAGGTAAAATATCTTTTTAATGAATGTCATTATGATGGCCAGATTCATGTAATAAAACTATATGCAGATACAGACTGATTTCAAAACACAGTGGTGATGGAAAGATACAGCGAATGCTTCAATTAAAAAAATTATTGCAATAAATCACACATTCCCAAGTATGATGGGATAGGTGTGTTCAAAACGAGGGGCTGGGTATTTAGCTCAGTGGTTAGAGTGCTTGCCTAGTAAATGCAAGGCCTTGAGTTCTATCCCCAGCACAAAAAAAGAAAAGAAAAGAAAAGAAAACGAGGGAGAGTATTTTGAGGGAGATTAGTAGCAATGCATCTTCAACTAATAATTTTAAAAATTTAAACATATATTGTATTTTTTGATCATCCCTCATTGACCAAATTTTTACAACAATTTCTGTAAATAAAAACATTATAAAGCAGAGGACTAATATCTAGAATATATAAAGAACTCAAAAACTTAGACCCCAAAATAAAAGATCCAATCAAGAATTGGGCAGTTGAAATGAATACACACTTCTCAGAAGTATAGATGTCCAGTAAATACACACATGAAAAAATGTTCGATCTCACTGACTTCTAGAGAAATGCAAATTAAACAACACTGAGATTCCATCATACTCCAAAATGAATGGCCATCATCATGAAATCAAATAATATAAAATGTTGGTAAGGCTGTGAGGAAAAAGAAACTCTTCTACAATATTGGTGGGAATGTAAATTAGTACAACCACTATGGAAATCAGTATGGTGATTCCTCAAAAAAGTAAAAACAGAAACTCCAATCAACCTAACTATTCCTCTTACATATATATTTGATCCAAAGCATGAAAGACATCATGTTACACTGATATATGCAGACGCATTTTTATAGCAGCACAATCCATAATAGTCAAATCTTGAAAGCAGCCTATATGTGCATCAACAGATGAAAGCATAAAGAAAATGAGATATTTACATGCAGTGGAATACTACTCTGACATAAAAAGGATAAACTTGAGTCACCTGTAGCAAAATGTATACATCTTGAGATCATAATGTTAAGTGAAATAAATCAGACATACAAGCTTAAGTATTGCATGGTTTCTCTTTTATGAGAAACCCGAATTTAAAGAGCAGAATAAAAAATAGGAAACAATGTGATAAATCTTTTGCAAATGGAAAGGGGATTAGGGATAGAGAGAGGGCAGAGAGGGGAAGGGGAAGTAAAAAGAAGTAAGATGTGTTATGTACATGTACCAACTCTCCATGGTGAATGTAAGCATTATGTACTGTCAACATGTACTAATAAAAATTTTAAAAGAGAAAAATATTACAATATGTCCTCACTGACCTTATTCACTGGAGGTGGCACCGTGCAACTTCTGCATCCTCTCTGAACTGAAAATGACCTTGAAAAGTCAGTGTTTTGAACTGATTCAGGCATCAAGGCAGCCATGACAACACAACTAAAGACATTCAAGAAAGGAGACTTCAGGATCTGCTTCAGAAAGTGACAAGAATGATAAAGTGTGTTTGAAGTAGAGGGGGAAATATTTTACTGTAATTAACTTTTAAGAATTTAAACATTCACAATAATGTATGATCTCACTTGTATACTATTTTGGTTTCAATGTACAGCGTTGATGCCAAAAAGTTAACATGACTGATGCTGTCTTCGCCAGCCCCTGCAATTTAAGAGTCTATTTCCCTAAATGTTGCGTTGACATTTGTTATTGCATTATAACTCAACTTCAGTGTGGATGAAACATTTCTTTAAAATTTGAGAGGTATGAGTAAAGAATTACTACCCTTGTCAAGGACAGAGCACAGAGAACAGGTAGATTAGCCAAGTTATTGAGAAGAAAAGGGAAAAATGGAGATGTCCCTGAGTTAAATATCTACCAACGGGCCAATGATCAAAGAAAGCTGCACTGGCAAACCCCAAATCACAGAGTAAAGGACTCCTCCTGTAGAGGGAGGGAGAAGGAATAAATATTTTAAAACAACGTAACCTACCGTACCATCTACAACTGAGCTTGGATTTTCTGAAGGAATATAACTCTTGTGTATTCACTTCAATGTTATATTTTTAATTTTCCCAAAAAAAGGAGAGATAGACTTGATAATGAGTAATGTAACTAGATCTCTGGGTTCTGAATACTATTCTTCTTTCTATCCTTGTTGTGAGAGGCTGAGTATATCAGTTTTTCTTGAAACCTCATCCCTGCCATCTTCTAAATGTAAATAACATTTTCTGTTGAAGTACTACTTTACACCTTTCAACAAACAAGGTAAAAACCTTGAATTTGCTAGGAAATCCACAGTGCAAGGCAGTAACAAAGGGCCAATCATAATGTAATTATTTAGCCTTGATAGCTTTTCTGCAGTTGTACTGATGTTGTTTAGAACATCTACAGAATAGAGGGAAAAATCTGGCAAGATAAACATTTGATATTTTTCTTCATCTCTTACTCCAAGGGATATTACTTGTAATTTGTTTAGCATTTTAGTAAATCCATTAACCTTTCACCCTAGACTTAGAAAATGGATTTGATGGTTTAATTCTGTTCCCCAAGGAGTCTATAACCACATCATAAGCTGCATCATGTAAGACATTAATTGGAATGTATTTTCAGACCAAATTCAGGGTTCGGATAATGAAAGTATAGAAAACAGGTACTGGAGAAATCCAAAGAAACTCGACCATCTTTGCTCTTGCTGGTTTTGAGACACTTGCATCCATTTATGTTGATGGGGATGGTATGTACTAGTAGTGGGGCTCAAACAGTAAACTGAATTTTAAAAAATATGCTCTTAAACTGAGCCTATTCACTTTGCTGTATGAGGTTGTCTTTGATATTCTTCATTTAATCTCTGACAATTCTTTTAAGTACTTTTGGTTTCTCCGGATGCTGTGATGGCTGAGGTTTGGGGTAAAAAGGACTGTGTCTGAAGGAAGGCTGTCAGTTTCTGGACAGAAGGGCTCATTCTGAAAGTCGTCTTTGCTTTCCTACTGCCCTGTTTCACTTTCCAAATCAACCCTGAAAAGCAGGAAACGCAGTACATTAACAGTCTCCTTAGGTTAATGTGAGCAGAGAACTAGAGTCAGCCCTGTTTCCTTTACTCATCAGACAGGTCTTGATTATTCTGGGAATGAACAGCTCAGCAGGTTCCCTGTGCCCACCTGCTGTCTGCCACCTGGGTGGTCTGCCCACCTCTGCACTTCTCACCACACATGACATTCAGGGACAGTGCCTACCTCGTGCCTGATGCTGATGGCCCCCACCCTGGGGATCCATCGCTGAGGTCACAGCTGGCATCTCTAGGCCCTCGGACACTGGATCCTCCACTACTTGACTGACTTTATAAAGGTTAATCTTTACATTTTTCCTTTTTTTTCCCTCTTCCTTTCCTTTTCACCCCTCTCTAGCGCTCCTTCTTATTTGAATGTTTTCTTCCCTTTTCACAGTATCTATTATATAAAGCTGTTGTAAATAAGGAGGGGAAGAGGAGCTGAAGGGAGGTTGGGGAAGGGGGAAAAAATAAAACCAAGATGTATCATGCACAGGTAAAAATTAACTATGACGAATGTGATTGTTATGTATGTCTAAAATTTACCAATAAACATTCTTGGTTTAAAAAAAAGGCTAATCTTGGGCAGGCTAATTTCGTTCTTCTTTCTTATATTGGATCAAAGATTCCTCTCCAGCCCAATTTTATGTATTTCTGAGATGTCAAAGGACCTCATCTGATTTCAGATGGGCAGAAACTTCCAGAAGAAGAAAAATGTGGATGCAAATTTTATTGTCTTCCACAGTTGTTATTTTATGAAAACGGCATTTTATGAGAAGGCTTAAAACCTTGACTACGTAGAGCTTTATTATTCTGTAAAATGGAAGTGAGGGTGGAGGGGATAGATAATGGTTGGTTTTAATATGGAAGTCTTCATATTTCACTTACATATTTTTTTGTAAAATGAATGGAAAAATCCAGGAATGCTCAGTTAGAGAAAGCTCTCTTTAGAGCCACGACATATTATTCGGTTTCATAATTTTTTTGCAAGGGAACTAGGAAGCTGGGTAGTATGCGTGGGAGTGAGGAGAAACATTAGACAGAAAAGGCAGTATTGAATAAGAATGGGGAACAATGACATTAAGAAAGGACAAAATAATTATACACAGTAGAAAGCAGAATGCTGTTTGTGTCAAAGAAAAGGAACATTTAAATGCATGTGTGAAACCAAGAGAGCAATTAAAATAAGTAAAATATTCCTCAGAAAAAAATATCCATTTCCAAAATTATACTGGCAATTTGGTGTTATTTTATGTTATTCATGGTAACCTAGAAACAGAATTTTGGCCTAGGAAGAGATTTTTGTAAAATAATTTAATATAAGTCCATTTCTTTATAGATTTGAGAACTGAAGCAAGGGGAATTTAAGTGACTTCCTAAAATCTATCAGCTTTAGAAATGATATGGGAATAAATAGTTGCTAACTTAATGGTCTGTGGCAGGTTGAACAATCATTACCCAAAGATGTCCACGTCACAAGCCCAGAACCTATATTGATGTTACCCTAAATAGTAAAAGGGGCTGTGCAGGTATGGTGAAGTTGAGAACGTATTGGGTGGAAGCAATATAACCACAGGGTCATGATAAGAGAGGCAGGAGGGTCAGGAAGAAAGATGTGATGGTAGAAACAGAGCTCAGCAATGTGATGGAGGAAGGGGCCGTGGCCGAGGAATTCAGGCCACCTTGGGGAGACCAAGCAAAGAATCAGGTGCTTTCCCAGAGCTTCTGGAAAACTCAAAGCCTCGCCAACATGTTGATTTGAGTCCACTTCTGATTTCTGACCTCCTTCAAAAATGTAGGATAATAACTTGGTGTTGTTTTCAGCCACTGGGTTCGTGTTATTTTGTATAGTGCAATAGAAAATGAATACATGCTCTTTTCATTTAAGTGGCTTACTTCCTATCTGTAGAAGAAACATGGGAATTATCAAAAGAAGTAGAGGAATCCAGGAGCAATACTGAAAATTCCAGTCACCGCTACAGGTAAACTGCGATTCAGCTTTCAGGACCAACTACAGGTTAACACATGAGCTAAATTTACTATCTGAAGTCTTACTCTGTAAAAAAAGACCTAGTAAGTTTTACATAAGGTCAAAATCTGGCAATAGAATTTTAAAATTAAATGAAAAACTACTGTATCAGGAATAATTTTGTTGCAAAGTACCATGATGACTCTAGCTAGTTTAAATAAGAACAGAAACTAGGGATGAGAAGTCAAATTGCAGGAGGAGGGGGTTGGGAATTTAGCTGAAGTGGTAAAGCACTTGCCTAGTAAGCACAAGGCCCTGAGTTCAATCCCCAGCACACACACACAAAAAAAATGTGCACAGGCCAATCTGAGAGGCTCAAGTGAGCCAGGGTTAGTATGGTCCCAATCCCAGGTCTGAGAAGGAGCAGGAGCAAGATCCTGGTGGGCCTGTGGGTTACTCAATAAACTTCAAGCGTTTTGAGGTAATTTCTAAAACCCCCTCTAGCTTTGAAATGAACATTTTACAAAAAAGTATATTGAGCTAATGAGTGGCTTGCCTATTCATATAATGTACCATTTTGGTTTTCAAGTGATCTCAATGTAGTATTTTTCCAGTTCTGTCAAATCATCATGGCCTTCCATCCAAAGCGTCTCTGAACAGGGCCACCGGACGAGTAGAGGCGCATTGGTTTTACCCCCTCATCCTTCCTTTAGATCAGTCTACTGGTCTCTTTTCTGCATACAACTTTATTGAAATTGACTTTCTTCTTCTTGAAAATTTTACTGTTACAAACATGATAACCTGGAATGCATGGCCTGGACAATGAATCAGAGCTCAGGCTCTATTTAGTGCTGTTACTCAGTGTAGCCACCCTGTAAAACGTTTGCACAGGCCAGATGGCGAGAATACTGCACTATATCTCAGGAATTTATGGTTCAATAAAAGGAAGAAGAGAATCAACACACTGAAGATAAACTAAAAAGGTTATGTAAAAAGGCATATGTTTCACCAGCTGCAATTCCCTTAGAAATTGTAGGGAGGGGCCTCAATAGCCACACTGAGACTGAGGTGTGTATGTGGCTATTTTTTGTGTGGGGAAACTCAAATTATTCTCCAGCATGAGAAAACCACCACACCAACACTTCTCCACAGTTTCAAAGACCACCTAAGTTTTTGAAGGAAAGTATAATTTAAGGGGGGAATTGAGGCAAAAAAGTTCTCTACAGAAAATCCTGAAGGACATGACAGAAACTATGTAGCCCATTAATTCTGAACTGTAGTTCCCACTGGGTTCGTTTTCTTTTGACTACCTTTATGATTAATAGTTTAGAATGAGTCTGATTTTTAAGTCAGGTAGATTCAGAATGCTAGAATGTCAATAATAGCATGCTGGGGTTAATGATTGACTCAAAAAGGAGAAATGCCAAACAACGAATTATCAGCATATCTCTTGCCACACCTGGGATTTTCTCTGGATGACATCCCTCCAAGTATTGACAAAACTTGACCTCAGACAGTCACTGAGATTTGTTGGGACTATGGCCAATGATGCTTACCTGGCTCTGGGACAAGTTCTATACTCATTAACCAGGTTATTCTGCTCCGCATATGGCAAGAAGTGTACTTTTTGGGTTTTCCACATCAATAAACATTCTGAAAACTTCCTGACAAAAAGCTTCTCATTACTGCAATCCCGTCCAGCCCCTGGAACTGCTTCCTGATACGAACCTTACTGTGAAGCTGAGTTGAAAGACCAAAACCCAACAACGGGTCACCTAAATACGATGAACATACCTGCTTCTTTCTATTTGGACCCCCAATCTTTATGTTAGATTTTGAATTCTGCATGGTCCTGGCAGCATTTAGAACTCGTGTGGTGATCCAGCTTCCAGCTGAAGGAACTGGTGGCCAGCAGTACGGGAGTCCTGGTCCCAGCTGTGTATCTGGTCTTGAGAAATACACTTAACCAACATCCCCCATTTCTCCTTGGAACATAAACTCATTAAGCAGCTGACCTTGAGGCACAATAAACCTGGTACGATAAACCTTGAGGTTTATTGTAAGGAATGATGACGTTTTAAAGAAGCCTTGTCTTTGATGGGAAATGTGCTTCACAGTGGTCTCGCATGCTCGGTGGTTTGACCACGGGTGGTAAATAGAATAAGGAGAATGAAATAGTAGTGATAAACAAGGCATTCTAGAAAAAGGACTGCATAATGCTATCCAGGCTGTTAAATCCTCTCCTCCTTGCTGCTATGTATAATTTCCAGGTCAATTATCCTAATGGCAACCCAGGACCTGAGTTAAGGAAAGAACACAGTGTTGACACGAGGTCAGGAAGAGTGTGGCGTGGGCACGGAAATGTGTCACTGTGTCTCAATTCAGGCACAACAGCCTGATTGGGTGTAAGCTTCTCGTACAGCATGATGGTAATCATATCCCTGTGGAGCAAAACAAGAGTCTTGCCAAATCGCGAGTCCCAGAGAAAACTCAGTTTCACAAAATATAAGGTTAATGCCAAACTTTTAACAATTAATTCCCTTGGAAGAAGTGAAATCTTTGAAAGACTCTAGAAAAACAATCAATAATATCTCTTGAGGGGTGCTTTCTGTTCGCCAGGTCTGGGTTAGGCTCTTCAGGCGTAATCACAAATCATTGTCAGGTTATAAAAAGCAAGTTTAATAAGACAAATGGGCAACTTCTCATATAAAAACTAGAGGGGTTAGCTTAATGGTAGCATATGTGTTTAGCATGCCTAAGACCCTAGATTCACCCTGCAGTACCCAAACAAGAAAAGTGTGTTAACATAATAAACTGATATACCAATAAATTATCCCACTCCATCTTCCCTCTAAGGAATCTTGGCAATCCAGGAAAGAAAATTTACTTCCAAGTCTCTGCCCAGCATCTGGTGAGGAGATACACTTTTAAACCCATGTACGTGAGTCTCTCTGCCCGGAGGTCAGCTCCCCAGCAGGAAAGCCTACCTTGATATAGGACAGAACATTTCCTCAAGACTGCAGGGGAAAGCCTGGAAACAGGGCATTTTGGTCTTTCCTTTTGGAGTATGGCTTTCAGTTGTCCTTTCCAGGGGCCCCAGCACTGGTGGAACCTTATCCGAGTGTGCACAAGTTTCTGTTGAATCTTGTGTAACCCGGGACAGGGCGAGGGCCAGCAGCTTCCTTGACACGCAGGCAGCCTGGTGATTCACTTTTGACATGCAGTGCAGCAAGGTGACGCACATTCCCGACTGGCACATTGCCGCGTAGGCTCAACGTTCTCAACCCCAACACCTGCTGCTAAGTCGTGGGTGTTATGGATGGGAAAAGAGCTCATTTCTCGCACTTCCTAGAGTGGTGAAGCCAAGTGATAGCTGATAGCCAGTCTCTACACCCGCCTGACCATGAGTACTAAATGCTCCAGCCTCTTCTCCCCTCTGACAGTCCTTGCTGTCTGGACAGCCAAGCACAAGCTCCAGCCTCTCAGTTTCTGCTGGATTCCCCAAATCCTCCCAATGACATGCTTTTTTTTTTAATTATTATTATTTACTATAGATTTCTTCTTGGGAGCAATCTATCATGAAATGTTTGTTTCATACCCAAGCAAGGCAAGAGGAGATGCATAAGTACAAAATAGCAAAAGTCATTAACATACAAGATGAATATTATAAAACAATAAATTTTAAGAAGAAATTTATCTAGAATCACATATTACAATTTCAAACAAGGGGAAGGAGGAATGGGACAGGGTGAGGGAAGTAATGTATGCTGATCCACAGAAAATTTTATTTTTGAGGTTATTAATGAGGAAATTTTGGTTAAAATTTTTTTTTTTTTTTTTTTTGTGGTGCCGGGGATCGAACTCAGGGCCTTGTGCTTGCAAGGCAAGCACTCTAATCACTGAGCTAAATCCTCAGCCCCTAAATATGTTCTTAAAAAATTTAAATAGCTAATCACATGATACAAAGTTAGACTAAAAATAATATGGAAACTACCAATCGTAATAGTCAATTTAAAGATTAGATGGCCATATTTAAAGACATATTCAGATTCAGTCAATCAGACTATCTTGTTTACAAAAATAATTTTGTGACTTAATAGGCTGAAAAATAAAGCATCTGGCTTATAGTAAAAGCATGATGTAAGAAAGTAGTGGGACAATTACTAGCATAAACACACACACAAATGCACACACACATACACACAAATCAGCATTAAAATAGGCAGAGGGCCTTTTTTGTTTGATACAGAATATAACTGATTTACTAATTCAAACATATACTGAGTGCACGTGACTTGCCACATACACTTCGAGATGCTAAGAATACAGTGGAGAAGCAAACAGATAAGCAATTAAAAAACAGGGCAAGATGGAGAATAGTGGGAGGTTTGGAGTGGAGGTGATGGAGATGTAACAATTGCCAGTAATTATTTTGCCTCAGATACATAGTGCTGAATCACTGATTGAATGTAAGGAGAAATAGAACTAATAGAAGGTCAACAGGCTTCCGGCTGTTACAGGGTAAACAGCTTTCCTCCACCTTGCTGTTCTGCCTCGTTTCTGCCTTGGAACCTGATGATCGTTACTGAACCCACTGAAAATGGGGGCCAAATCAACCTCATCTCCTTTAAATTGCAGGTTGCGAGTTCTGTGTCAGCAACAGGGAAGTGTCTAATCCAGACAGGTTGTATGTTGTCATTGTTGCCAGTATGATTCAGTCCTACAGTGAGGATAGGCTCATGTTTCCAAATAATCCAGGATTTGGACCCTAAAGGAGCTCTGTGGTTACAAAAGGGTCGCTGGTCACCGACGGTCAAGTGGTTCTGGCATCAGATGCTCTGCATTTGGGAAGAGGGAAGAGAAGGTTCTTCAGTCTACGTTTAAACTTAACGCACATAAATGGGCAACTTGATATATAGGCTGCTAACATGACTTCATAATAACTATTGCTTCTCTGAATTATGGAAGGTTTCTTATAATACAGCAACAGCTCCCAAATTTATCTTCTCTCTGGAATTTACTAAATGTTTTTACATATTTCATGCTTTATGATATACAGCTATATCTTACAGTCAAATTTTATGTATCTGAGTTTTATATTCTTCATAAATATTTTAATTCAAATAAAGTAAATCTCAAAGTATTTTATTTGCCCCTCAGGCTGAAAAGATAACTGTTATTAATCATTTCTGATATTATTAGTGTATTCTAAATATCATAAACAAAACTAAGATTATAAGTCTTGGTTTAGGTTGTCATTTCCTAAAATGGCTCTATTTTATATTTGAAGACACAATTTTTCTGAAAATATTTGGAAAAGTAGTTCGTTTTATCTGAAAATCACATCATCAGTCGTGTATCTCTAAATATTGTCTCACCCACCTGATTTTCTTCATATTCTAACTCCCGAATTTATCATCTGTGGCTTGTCATGACTGATTAGAGTCAGCCCTTCATATCCATGGTTTCCAGTCCACAGATTCAGCCATTGAAGAGTAAAAGTGTATGCTTGTTATTTTTGTCCTTATTTCCTAAATAATTAGTATAGCAACTATTTAGATAACCTTTCCATTGTATTAGGCATTATAAATAATCTAGGTGTGATTTAAAGGATATGGGAGAATCTGAGGAAGTTCTATGCAAACACAAAACCATTTTATATGTGACTTGAGAATCTAGAGAGTTTGGTGTCTGTGTGGGTTCCTGGAAATAATCTCCTGGATATCAAAGGACAACTCTACTTCATATTATCTATGATCTTTTACTTCACCAATTGGAAATGGTGAAACTGTTTTGATTCTGAAACTAATTACCTCTTTTAGGGAAAGAAACAAGAGGATCACAAAAATAAAAAAAAATTTTTTTTTCATTCTTTTCCATTTTGGCTGGGAAATGTGTAAATTTAATTAGGTTCATAAGTGGTGGTTTCTCTAAGAAGGATCAAGACTACAAGGGAAATTTACCACTAATAAAATAACTCAGAGTGAAATAGTTCAAATTTCACAACATCATCTTAAATATATTCTCATTAGCAGGAAAATGAATAAAAACACTCACCTATAGAAATTTTTAATTTCCCTGAGGAGTACAGTTGGAGATAAAATTGTTGGAGAGGAAACAATTGAAACGACCCTTCAGTAGAACATTGGAGGTGCTGCCGATCCCAGCCCACTCTAATTTCATGCACTCATAGTTTCTCTAAACTTGAGTAGGTTTTTTTCCCTTCAGCTTTCTCCCACCCAATCATTTGGAACTTGCTTTTGAAAAGAAATATTTAGAGACTGTGCTGATGCTAAAGCTACACTTATTTTCTGAGTCCTACTCTACAATTTTAACAACTATGTTAGAGAATTGGAATAGTTTAGGGAAATTATAACAAATATGTTGAACCCACTTGGATTAATTCTCAGATGCCAGTTCATCAGGAAATAAATTCACTAATCAAACAAACACAGTAACACCTCGGTTCATGGACGCTTCCTTTCGCAAACAATTCGGTTCTCAAACAAAAGTGTTTAACAAAATTTAGCTTCTGTTCACAGACTCCACATCAGGTGACAAACACAACTGTGGCCATCTTTCCCATACAAACAGAAATGCTACCACCTTCCCCAAACTGTAAAAAAAATTTAGTTTGTGAACCAAGGCACCACAGTATCTTCCAAACCCTGAGTTCTCTTGGATACCAAACTACAAGATGTTTCAGTATATGCTAATTGTTGTGTCCGCTTGTACTCTAAGAAAATTAATTCACACCTCGGGTTTTTTTTTTTTTTTTTTTTTTGACCAGAGAGGCTAGTTCATTTTAGAAGCCATCTTCCCAAATCTGCCTATCTCTCACTATTGGTTCTATAAGCTTATTTTATCTGCAGGTGACAATAGTTTTTTTTTTCCATTTCTCTAACTTTCCTCACAATAAGGTCTTAGTGAGAATGGAGACCATCTCAGGGACTCACCATACTCAGCCTCTCTCCTGGCTAAGTCATTTAGTATCTTTTCTTACTAATGTTAGTAGAGTACCCACCATGTGACCAATACTACGTAGGGGACTCAAAGAAAATTTTAGTATTTACATTTTTTTTTTTTTTTGTGAATTTTCCCAAAAGGAGTTAAAGGCAGAGGAGGAATTTAGGACATCTAGTCCAAGGGAATGTCCTCATGATTCATTCCCTTCATTGAGACCTCACCTGCCAAGCTCCCATTACCTCCCAGTCATATCATCAAATTATAAATTCATCAGTGGGTTAATCTACAGATTAAATTAGAACCACCATGATCTGGGCACCTTCCAAAGGCCCCACTTCTGAACAAATGAGCCTTTTGAGAGACATTTTGGATGCAAACCATAAATAGTCTCCATTAACATCTTCACTCCAATTCAGTCATCTATTCTGGGCCCAAATGCTACAGGACATTTTTACCTCTACCAACCTAAAGCTCTCTCATAGTTTGCATTCCTTGAAAAGTAGACTAAGAATTTACAAGTAGCTGATTTCTTGGGAAATGGTTTTAGGAGCATATCCACAGAAAGGAAAGAAAGGAAGGAGAAGGAGAAGGAGAAATTGGGCATTCACAAGACCTCAGCCAACCTCTGAGGACCACTGAGGCTGGGATGATCCTTCCGAGCCCTCCCTGTTGAGGTGAAGGAGCCAGGCCTTTGTGTCCCCACACTGACCACAGCAGAGGCAGCCCGCTCCTAGAAAGAGGGGCTCGGCTGGGAAGGCTGGCAAGGCCGCAGGTGATTCTGGGGCGGGCTGCAGCTGGAGCACTGCCAGCAGCGCAGAGGGCAGGTCTTGCACTCCTGAAGAGGAATCTGGACAGCTAGACAAGGTCTGCCCCAGGTGCCTCACCTCTCTGGAACTATATCCATTTATTTTTCCTAAATATATTCCTGCTTTTACATGTCTGCATTTATTGAACTACTCTCCTCTTCTGGAACCCACACCCGATCCAAGGGACTCTCTGGGTCTCCCGAATTAGTCCTCGCCAGCAGTTGATGCAAACCCCCAAATTCTCCACCCTTCAACCTTTATTTTCTCAACTATTTCTTCTCTCCTCCCACCCTGTGGTTGGGGTCTAATACAAACACACAGTTTTTTCTCACCAAAATCTCTGCAATAGTGTTTTCAATTTTTCAGTTGTTTTTTGTAATTGTACACGTTTATGGGCTACCGTGTAATAATTCGATACACGTATTCCATGTGCGCTGATGAGATGAGGGGGATTAATCTTGCCATCTCTTTGTCATTACTTTGTGTTTGGAACCTCTGAGCTCCTCTCATCTGGTTATTCACAAAGCACGCAGTGAGCTGCTGTGCACCCTAATCACACCGTTGTGCTGTAGGCGGCTCCAACCTGCTGCTCCTGTCCAGATGTGTGTGCCTGCTCCCCGCCTCGCTCGAGTCCCCCAGCAGCCCCAGGCTCTAGAGATCATGATTCTACATCCACATGGACTTCTTAGCATCCTCTTATGAGGGAGAACAGCTGATAGTTTTCTTTCCGTATCTGACTTACATCACTTAGATAATACCCTCCAGTTCTACCCATTTGCTGTAGATTACAGGATTTCATTCTTTTTTACAGTTCAATAAAATTCCTTGGATATATACCACTTTTTCTTTATCCATCCATTTTAATTGCTACCACATATTCTTGTCTTGCATCCTTCCTATTTATCTTTCACTTTACCTCCAAGGTGGCATTTCTACAATGTAAAACTAACCACATTGTTAGCCAAGCATGGTGGTGCATGCCTGTAATCCCAGCACTCAGGGAGGCTGAGGCAGGAGGATCAAGAGTGAAAGCCCAGCCCAGGTGATTTAACAAATTAACTAGGCTGTAATTTAATAATAATAATAATAATAATAATAATAATAATAATAATAATAATAATAAAAGGCTGGGAATGCAGCTCAGTGTGAAGGGACTGGGTTTGGTCCCCAAACAAGATAAACAAAAAAGCTAACCGTGTCAGTCTTGTGTTCAATGGCTCCTCATTGTCTTAATGTAGACACTTCCTAACATGGCAAGAAATCTCAGCAGAGATGCTTGCCATCTTTGTGGCTATGTCATACTGCTCTGCCTTTGGTTGTGTGCTCCGTCTGCCTGAAGGTTCCTTTATCTCCCTTGAGAATGCCCATTTATCTTGCAAGTCTTAGTGCAAGTAGGAGTCTTCTATGAAATCTTTCCTAGCCGCTTCTATTGTTCCAGAGATGTCTTCTGCTTTATCTTTATTTATGACTTCACTGCACCACAACCTTCTGCTATTATCTCTGTAATTCTTAAGTGCATTTTTGTACCTATGTCTGTCTGCCCTACTGTTTGTAATCTCCCTGAAGGCAGAAATGATGTCAGATTTACTTCTAAGGGTTATGGAAGAAAGCACATTAATTACTAGTGAATTTAAAAATAGCTAAACAGAGGGGAGGACCCTGTTGTTAACAGGCGGATAAATCTGAAAAACAAAACAAAAAAAGCTTGGTTTTGTGATATTCTTCAGCAATGCCCAATAGTCTTGTGCTGGGAAGGGAAGAGATAACAGGACACACTCTGAGTGAAGAACTGGAAGGGGAAGGCATAGAAGGGGTGGAGTCCCCTAGTGGGAGCTTCATGGAAATGGCTGCTCACAGCAGTCTGCCTCAGAGGCAAATGGCTCCTGCCTGCTGAAGGGGCTGCCGGAACAGAAGGTACCCTGGGAGCAGCACCGGGCAGGACCAATAACAGTGAGGCAGGGAGAGGACAGAGAAGAAAGGAACATTCTGGAGCTCAACATTTTGGAGATGAAGCAGTTTTGGGTGACAAAGTCCAAATCGGCTTTAAATGTAGGCAACTTTAGGGGAAGATAATGAAGATGAAGGTTATTTTCACTGAGGATATTGAAAGGATATTTGAGGTTGGGGACTTGGATTATTATTATTGTTATTATTATCATTAGAGTGATGAGTGACTATATGTTCTAGCTTCCACGGGCTCATCCTGAGTTACTTCTGCTCTTGCAGCAAAATTAGCAGCCTTTCTCTTTCTCTGAGAAGTGTTCTTGTTTAGGCTTAAATTAAATCTAGTTTTTATTACCTCCACAACAACAATGGTAATACTTACTGAAGCTAAGATAAACTTATCCTTCTGGATTTTGGGAGAAAAACCAGGCTGTCAAAATTAGAATTAAAATGTAGTAGGGGATTTAAAGAGTAGTTATTGTAATTTGTCATAAGATAACAATGAATGTATTTTACTTATAATACATATAACATATAGAATTTTAAAGTTTCATGTTTATATACAGAGCCTTGGGTTTTCTGTACTTCAGTATGAGGTCCGCCTTTTTAAGTTGCCAAATACAGTGATTTAAAAAACAAAACAAACAAAAAAACAAATGATTGTAACTTAACGTGGCTAAATTGTGTATATTTTAAAAAGCATCCGTCCACTTTGAGATATTCTGAAATATAATTAAAGCATTGCACAGGGGAAAGAACAGAGGATAAAAACCAGAGGTCCTAGGTCAGCTTCTTAGCAGCTAACATGAAAATAACCCAATTAATTATCCTCTCTAGGCCCATTTCCTCACTGGTAGAAGGGGGCACTAACATCCATCTGACCTCTCACAGTGTTGTGCTGAGGATAAAATGAAATGATGGAAAATTCTTTTAAAAACTTCACATGTGTAAGTATACTAAATGTCATTTCTTTTAAAAAAAATCCAGGTGAGTTATTAGTAATTTTGTTTTGTATTAGCTTGAATTTTTACAAAATTATAGAATTAACAAATACATTGAGCACAATCAATATACAAATAACTGAATTGTCCATGGCTTACAAATTCATTTCATAACATGGAAGGTAGGCTTAGGGAAGGACACTGGGAATAATTGAAGACCACAGCTACCTCGTTAGAAATTGTCTTCTCATTTTACATGAAAGATAGACAGAGTAATTAGTGAACCAAAGGCCTAATGAGAAAATGAAGCGATTTTTAGAGTCACAAATATCCAATTCATTCTTTTATAAGTGTTTTACCTATTAAAACTGTCGTCCTGGTCATGAGAAGGTCAAGTGTTTTATAGATGAACTCACTCGGCCCATGTCAGAGGGCCTGAGCTTGCTGGCGAGAACAGCTGTTACTCATTTGTCTTTCCACATTAAAGGCCAGGGAGATGCTTTAGTAAATTAGGGAAGTATTAAGGAGCTGAAATTAGTTACTGGAATAAAGAAAATACATACCACAACACTAGTTTCCTTTTGATTAAAATAGGTAGTATTAAAAATTAATCAGAGCAGTAAAACTTCCTAGAAAATCTGTTATTGATGGTGAAGCAGAAAAGACTATTTGACTTTTTTTTCAGATTATGATTTTTTTGGGGGGGTGCTGGAGATTGAACTCAGGGTCTTGCACTTGCTAGGTAAGCATTCTACCACTAAGCTAAATTCCCAGCCCCTGCGGATTATGATTTTTTAGATTTTTTTTATTCTAGTTTTGAAAATACATCAAAATGGTACTTAAACATCGCAGGTAAATTTATATTAGAAAATTCTTCATTTTTCTATGCAAAATATAGATTTTTTTCAAGGGAGTAAACTCTACTTTGTTAAAGAAGATGCAGTTTGCTTTTTCACAGTTTGTAGTAAATTGCAGCCTAGAATAATAGGAAAAGAATGTAGACGTTTATTAAAATGAATGTACTTTTGTAGGAAATTGAATAAATTTTAAGTTCCACCTAAGGTTTAGACCTTGTAATAGGCACATGCTGTATATGAATTATGATATTTAATCTCAACAGTTTATATGGAGGTTGGGGTTAGTCTCGACTTCATTTTTATTCACAGAAAATAAGTGAGTTTAAGTTAGAAAGGATGGTAGGCTAGAAATCTAAAGATCCTCATTACCTGTTCCCATGCCAGTCTTCTGGTTATTTAGTCAGGAATTTATGTCAGTTGTGCTGTGAAGGGGTTTGCAGTTGTAATTAAAGCCCCAAGTCAGTGGACCTTAAAATATAGAGATTATCCAAGTGGGCCCAATCCACTCAAAAATCAGATGTGGAAAGCCAGACGTGATGGCATACACTTGTAATCCCAGCATTCTGGAGGCTGAGGCAGGAGGATTAGGAGTTCGAGGCTGGCCTGGGCTACATAGACAGTTCAAGGCCAGCCTGGATTATATAGCAAGACACCGTCTCAAAAACAAACAAATGAACAAACAAACAAATGACAGTTTCGGAAAACAAGAGAATTGAAGCACGAGAAGAAAAGTGCTTGGTCTTGCTGTTTTGAAGGTGGAGAGGTTGTGTGAGTGTGGCCAGCCTCAAAGAGCACTGAGACCCTGGCTGAGAGCCAGCAAGCGAGCGGGGACCACAGTCCTATAGCCACAGAAAATGAATTCTTTTACCTAAACTTTTTACACAAGCGCACAGCTACGCTGACTTGGGGATTTCAGTCTCGCGAGATCCAAAACAGAGAACCCAACTGAGCCATGCCAGATATCTGAACTATGGACTCTGAGATAATTAGTAGATATTCTTTGAAGCTGCTGAATTGATGGCAGGTGTTTTTTTTTAATAGCAGCAATAGAAGAAGATCCGTCATTGAGCAAGCAAGCCATAGAGCTAAGATTTAATCTGTTTGGCATAGAACATTGTGATGAAAATAGGTAAGAACAAAACAAGCAGGTGGATTTGAAGAAATGTTATTCATTAATTTTACTTCATTCATTCATTCACTCACCGAAGTGCAGTGAAACTTTGGTTTTTGAGCATAATTCGTTCTGAAACATGCTTGTAATCCAAAGCACTTGTATATCAAAGAGAATTTCCCATAAGAAATAATAGAAATTCAAATGATTCGCCCCATAACCCCAAAAATATTCATATACAAATGATTACAATACTATAAGATAATACAAAACAATAAAGAAACTACAAAATATAAAGAAAAACAAATTAACCTACACTTACCTTTGAAAATCTTCATAGCTGGTTGAGGGAGCGTATTAGTTACTTTCCTAGAGTCAGCAGTTTGCAAGGGAGCAGATTTAATACAGGAGGACATTTACATGTCACAACATTCACACACACAAGCCAAATGCAGGAAGAGTGCAGAACACCTGTCTATGCACTGGAGACCCGAAATACCCAATCAAGGGCTGGGAGCCCACAGCAGTGTCTGCACTAAAAGGCTGAAGAGTCTGTACTGGAGCCAGGGTACGATGTTCACAGGGGAGATGAAGTCCACAGCTCCCCCGAAGCAAACAGCAGCCATTCTGGATGATAGCAGGGCTCCAAGTTCCTCCTGCTACAAGAATAGCCGAGTTCACTCCAGGGAGAATCAGCCGCAACGGAGCCTCTCCTGGGAAACAGCTGGCTACTATCTTATACTCCTGTTCTCCTTTGTGTCACGTGGGCAACAATCTTCAGGTGGATCTTCTATGCACAGAACCACGATAACTCAGTCCAGCTGGGGGTTCCAGCTCAAGCTGACCACAGTGAGTCCACCACAGGGAGAAAAGAGAGGAGAGGGAGGGAGGGTTATTGTGTAAACAGACTTTCATTATCACTAACAGAGTCACTGCTATCTATTGGCTTGATGGAATCTCCTTCTTTTTGTGCACCTTTAACAAGGAACCTATCCAATGATACTCGCTTTTGCCTCCTTTTGAAGATTTTGCAGAAATGTGACATTGCATTGGAATTAAACAGATTCATCGTTTGCACTGCTTCAGCCTTATTTGAGTGGTTCTTTTCTACAAAATGTTGCCATTTTCCACATTTTCCACATGCACCTAATCTCATTTGAAGTAAGGGATTCCTCTGCCTCTGCAGACAAGATCTCCACTATAACCTCCTGCTACTGAGAGATGATTACCCACAATCCCACATGGGGGGGAGAGAGAGAGAGAGAGAGAGAGAGAGAGAGGAGCCGAGGAATTATTGGCTCAGTTGTGATCATGTGACCCTTGGCGTCATATACTACTCATATTGCAAGACATCACTTGTTTATGATGTTTGCTTATCTTGCAGAACATGCTCAGAACAAGTGACTTGTGGTCTAAGGTTTTACTGTAGTCTGTCTGGCTACCTTTCATAGAACAGGCCTGTAGCTGTGAGGACTATGGAGTTAAAAATACAGCCTCTTTCCTCAAAGAGGACCGGGGGCAGACAAGCAAATGGAGCAGTGCAGTGGAGGATATCTCTTAAATTCTACCGAAAGGCAGGCTAGAGGTTACAGGAGGGCAGATGCTCTTCATGTGATTTCTTACCATGTTGTCTGTGGTAGGCAGGATAATGGACACAAAAGGTGTCTTTGTTCTAACCTCTAGAACCGAGGATTATAGTGCATTACATGTCAAGGGGAAATTAAGGATGGAGACGAATTAAGGCTGTTAATCAGCAGAATTTAAGACAGGGAGATAATATTGGCTTATCTAAGTGGGCCCAAAGTAATCATGAGAATCCTTAATAGTAGAAGAAGACGAGAAGGAAAGATGCATTGTGACAAGGACTGGAAAAGCCAGCGCAGCTTTGGAGACAGCAGAAGGATCAAAAGCTAAGGTGCGAGAGGAACTGCTGGGAAAAAAGACAAGAAAATGGATTCCTCCTTAGTACTTCCAAGAAGGAACACAGACAGCTATCTTGCTATTTTGATTTTAGGTCAGTGAAAACCATTTTGGACTTCTGATCTCCAGAACTGTAAAATAGTACACTTGTGTTGTCATAAACCAACATATTAATGACGATTTCTCATTAGTGGCAGTAGGAGACTAACATATTCCCGGAAAAGAAGAGAAAAGAAAAAAGGAAAAAAAGAAAGAAAGCAGATTAAGTTGTTAGGGCCTGGGGACTGGGGAGGTGATTGTCAAGATATGTATAATATATATAATATGTACTTACATTTCACTGAACTGTTACCACAAAAGAAAAATTTAATTGTGTATAAAGTACAGCTCAGTAGATTTGATACCTTCTACCTACCCCCCCATATGCAATAGCACTTGGTTAAATTAAGGAGCTGACCAACTTCCCAGCAGTAATCTTTCTCACAGAAATATGGCTTCTTAATACAGAAGTACAAAAACCTCATCCCCATGTGAAGCTTTACAGCTACTGCTCATGCATTAAAATTCAGCTGCAGGGTACATTTTCCTGTCTGGTTTATTGAATCAATGTAAAACCTTAAAAATGCCATTTTATTTACATATAAGAACCCAGAGATGAATTAAGATAGCCTGAAAAAGAAAAGCATGAAATGTTCTCATATCATCTTCATGAAAAAATACACCCGGATAAATAGTCTGATGCACAGTGAATAGTACATTGAGAATTCTACAACAGTGTGCTGAAATGAGTGTAATTTATCTTGCTCAATGTTCAGGAATAGACTTTTAAAGGACTTTTTTTTTTAAACTAAAAAGAGAAACATTTTCATGCTTGTAAAATGCTCTAAGCTCCTCAGAGAAAAAAATGCTAAGTACAGGGTATTATTATTTCATGAGCTACGGGCTTCCTTTGACAGTCATTATAGTTGTTCCATTTATAATTGCTGGGACAGCCTCCATAAACTGCATCTTTTTGTGTGTGCATTGTAATTCATGAAAATTACACACTCATTTTTGGAAATGCCCTCTCAGAGATAGAGACACTGAACTTGTGAAAAGGCAACTATTTTGCCCAGATTACTTAGCACCATCTGAGGGCATTGAGGGAGTCAGTCCAAACACGAACTCTTGGCATGGTGTCTTCTGGATCAAAATATGGTCTTAGTGACACTCTATGAATTATTTACATGAGAGAGACTTTTAAGAATTTTGTTTTGTGGGTAGCTCTTTTGAGAATACAATTTGGCAAGGAAGTATTAACTTTGCCTGTTATTTTACAAAGGAGCCTGCAAATTGGAATAGGAAAACCAGCAGATTAGAAACATGTATTTTTATTTTACTTACCAATTTTATAATCAAAGGGGGAAAGAGGCCCAATCCAATTATTTGTTAATATCCTCAAATGCAGCATATTTCATTTGCAAATGCAGTATGCCCCTCTCTATTTTAATAAGCATGTCTGCCTGTTCCCTGGGGGTGTGTGATTGCAGTCAATAGCCATAAACTGTAAAGATGTGACAGGATGTTTCATCTCACCAAGAGGCCCTGCAACCCGGATTCCTTCATCCTCTCACTTACATTTGATTTGTGCTCCTCGAATATGACCTTTAAGGCCTGTGTTTCTTTGCAAATACATTGCATGTCCCAAGGGCACATAATTAAGTGGGTCACATGCCTCATATTGCATATTAGTATTTGCCTTTCAACATGTATCTCCTCTGTTCCGCTGTGGGAAAATTCTGTTTTGTGAGACATTCTTGGATATGTTGTTGGCACTTTTTACAGAAAGAAAAATGTCCTTGACATACTGTGGGAATCCTTAAGGTCATTTGGGATTTCATCAGTCATGAGAATAATTGGACTCACATTTTGCAAAGAGTAGCGTCCACTCATACTAATTGTAGTATTGCCTTGGGCTCGTATTTCTGGAGGTACAAAGAGCTCTCAAGGATAATAGTTTCATTGTATCCTTTGCTAGTTAAAGTACATGTTCCAATAATGTTTGAATAATGGTCTCTATCAAATAAAAAGTATTTCAAATGTATTTTGATACTCTGACATTGATAAATTCATTTGCATAAAAGCATACGTTCCTGGTAGATTTTCTATTAATTGTTTGGGAGAAATGTTGTTGACTATGCATGCCGTAGGATTTTCCAATCAAATAAATAAATATGCATGCTATAATCATTTATAATTTTGCTTGCATAACTTTAAATAACTGAGCGGGAATTTTTAGCACTGAGATAAAATTTCCTTTTGCTGACTATAATTATTGAATTATAAAGTTTTAAAATGTTTAGTATGCAGGTTTTTTCTTTTTCCCAAATGTAGTTATTTAAAATGATAGATAAAATTGTATATATTTAGAACAAATAGATGTTGAAGAAAATCAGGATTAGTGGTTTTGTCCTTCTACTCTTCAGTCACAATCTTCATTCTTTGTAAATTATTCTCCACCCAAGAAATTAACTAGGCTAATCCAAGACGAAGCATTTGTGTCCTAATTAACGGCTCACTTAATTAAGTTGGACTGCATGATGTACTATGGACATAATTAGGAAGAGTGATTCGTTTGGAACAGGAGTGGGTGGGGACTGCGGCACGCTGTTCATGTCTGTGTGTCCCCATGTGGGCCCATGTGCCCATGTGCACATTTTTTCCCTTGGGGGGTGGAGTCAGACTGCAACGGGCTTTTTACTTTTTTCTTTCTTTATTTTTTCGTAGATGTTGGGTATTGAACCCAGGGGCTTGAGTATGCTAGGCAAGCGCTCCACTTCTGAGCTGCATCCCAGCACTTCCTGTTTTCTCATTTTGATGCGAGATCTCACTAAGTTGCCCAGGCTGGTATTAAACTAACAATCTTCCCACCTGTCTCCTGAATAGCTGGGATTACAGGCATTTGCCACCATGGCCAGCTCTCTGCAGTCAGGCTTTTGGAGTCACTTTGCTGGTGGAGTTGGCCCTCCAGACCTCTACTGCGTCACGGCGGGCTTCGAAATCATCCTGTTCTGCTCGGCTGGCTGGCTGATCTCTCTGAAGAGTGGAAAGCTGGCAGACTGGAAGTACTGGACTTTACACACAATCCAGGAGAACTGGAAGGCCCCAGAAATTTAATAATTTGAAAATAAGAAATAAAGGCTGCTTAACTTCTCCTTAACATAATAAATGATGAGGAGCTCACAAAAAGATTTCAAAGATTTCCGTAATGCCTGGAGATATTTTTCTATTTATTATTTCTGGCTGGATGATGTTTCCTCATAAATATTAAATCAACAAAGCCAGCAGTAATAGGTAAAGGCGTATCGCCAAGATTTTGCCATCAACAAAGGGGATTTCCATGTTTTGAAATAACAAATCAGTGTTCACTCTGCAATGTGTTTTCCGTAATCCGTTTCCTTTTCCTCCTGGGCACGCGACCGGTTTGCATTTCCCTCCGTCTACTACTGCTGATCGGCGCCGGGACTGAGTTCTAGCTAATTCAATGGGGGAAGCGGGACACGCCTTCTCTAAGGCTGCCGCACAGAGAGCTGCACAGTTCCACGCCTGCTCCCCACCTCCCTCCTTGACTGACTGGAGAGGACAAGAGCACCGGGAGGGGAGGAGCCACGGGACGGGAGGAGCCGTGGTCGGTGGGTGATGACACGGAAGACCATGTGGACTGGGAGCTCAACACTGGACTGTAAAGTTAAGGAAAACAAAACCTCTTTTGTAGCAAATATTATATACATTTTGGATTTGTTCGTAATGCAGTAAACTTACCCCAAGCAATCCAGGTGGAAAGGAGAGCGTCGAGTCTCGTTTTGGTGTCCACTCTGTCCGTGGAGGAGCGTCTTTGAGCATTTGGCAGAATGCCTCGTGTCATTAGGTTCTCCATCAACCTTTCCTGGAGGAATACGAATTTGGTACCACTGTCCAGACTCTGCTCGTTGTCCTGAGCCAGCAACACAGAGGATGACAGTCAGATCCTACAGCGCTTTCACACCTGTATCCAGAAAAAACTGGGGCTGTACCTTCTTTAAAAAGTAATTGTCACATGAGCTTTGTGTATTCTTAAGAAACTTTGTAAATTAAGGTCTAAGTCAATTCATCTTGTCAATATTTCTGTTTCTGAATGGCTGTCTTCTGTTGCACTCTGTAAGATATTTTTATTTAGCAATAAGGAAAGGGCTGCCATCGCTGTCTTAGTATGTTTTGTGCTGCTCTGTCGGACTGAGACTGGTCATTTATAAAGAAGAGGCATTTATTTCTTATGGTTCAGGAGCTGGAAAGTCCAACATCAAGGCGTTAGAACATTTGGTTTCTGTTAAGGACTATCCGGGCTTCTAGGATGGTCCTTTGAATACTACATCCTCCAGAAGGAAGAAAACTGTTCCTCACGTAGCAGAAATGTAAAAGGAGGAGCTGGGAGGGAACAGGAGGGAACAGGAGGGAACGGGAAGGGCCTGAACTCACTGGTACCAATTCTATCCAGAGGGTGGATCCCTCTTTGCCAAATCACTGGTTACAGACCTCACCTCTTGTTACTGTTATAACGGCGATTAAATTTCAGCAGGACTTTTGAAGGGCATGAACAGTCAAGCCATAACAATCACTTATTTGGGAGCAAAGTCTTGTACTGTCTAAGAAACAGAGAAAAAAAGGATTCCTTATATCCTAAAACTTACATTAGGCTTAGATTTTATCTCTAAGAAATTTATACTTTCTGAAAATAGGGAAAACTTATTTTCTATGATCCCTTCTAGGATTTTCTCTTCCTACTACAGAAGTAATGATAACATGCTGACCACTTGTGTTTCTTGGGGTAAGGGCTACCTAGAGAGTAGCCTTACTTGACTTTTCTTTTCTACCTCAAAATGGTGTTGTGCTTAGTTCTCAAAATATTCTTAAATTCCTCATTAATTGTAGTAATCACATCTAAGTAGAGAACATACAGATGCTCAAAGGGAAATGGTTCCTGATTTTATAAGCCTGTGTATTAGACATACAAAAACCACTAATGTGGACTTAAAAAATGTACTCAGTAAACCACGTTGGTGTTATACATGGAGTGAGGGGCAACATGTAACCAGGAAAATGTCTCTTGTTGGGAGGATGAAGCCATGCTCAGAATGCATCCCAAAAGAATGGAGGACGTATACTTTCTTTAGCCTGATGACTTCTCTTCAAGAATTCTTAAATCATCCTTTTTTTTCAAGTATACACTTGTTTGCAAAACATTATGTTTACATTCCTTATGTGAAGTTGATACATGTACATTACACATCTTAATTTCATTTTCCTCCCCTCCCTTCATCGCTTAGCCCCCTTCCCTCTGAGAAAGATCTGTCTCTCTACTTGCTATTATCTGCCTTTTATTTTGCTCTTTATTTATACTTCAGGTTTCTCATATAAGAGCAGCCATGTGACATTTAAGCTTGTGTGTCTTAACCCAGAGCCTTATTTGGCTTTGCGAAGCTTGTGTCATGATCACAATAGGTGTGCAAGGGACACTGATGTGAGAGTCGCCTTTATGATACAATTATAACACCCACGCCAAACTCATTGTTCCTTTTCCTTGTTTTATCTCCCTCCATAGAGCTTGTTGTCATTATATCTTTGTTCTTTATTTTTGAAAAGTGTTTATCTCATGCAGTGGGTTGAAATGTGCCTCCTCCATAAGATATGTCCACACGCTAATCTTCATACCTAAGGATGTGACCTTATGTGGAAAAAGGGATCCTTGCAGATGTAATTCAGTTACAGATCTTGAGATGAGATCATCTTTGGATTACCTCCCTGGGTCCTAAACCAATGACAAGTGTCCCAGGAATAGAAGAAGACACAGAGGGGGAAGAGCATGTGTAGGAAGGAGAGTAGGAATTATGTAACCACAGTCTGGGAACTCTAGAAGCCAGCAGAAGCCTGAAGATAGAGGAAGCTTTCTCCCCTAGAGCATTTTTGTTTCATTTTGCTTTCTTCTTTTCCTGGTACTGGGGGTTGAACCCAGGGCCTCACGCATGCCAGGCAAGCACTCTACCCCTGACCTACATCGCCAGCTCCCCTAGATACTTTAGAAGTAGCACAGCTCTGCTGACACCATGACTTTGGACTTCTGGCTCAAGAATTGTGGAAGAGTATCTTTCTGTTGCTGCAAGCCAACCCGTTTGTGATGATTTGTTAGAGTAATTCCAAGTAACTATGATATCTTCCCTACTGTAATTTAAACTCTTAGCAGAAATTTTGTTTTGTACATTATTGTATTTTCAGTGTAGAGAACGCTGTCTGGCTCATAAAGACTTGTTGAATGAGTGACTAGAAATGGGTGCATCTTCAGGAGGTGGGATTTCCTGCTCAGAAGATGCAATTTCCTTTTTGAATAGCTTCTTAGTCATTATGAAAGTATCTGTCCCAGACAACTGTATTTTCTGGTTTGTTCTCATTCTGAGACAGTGTGTGTAGTGGTTAAGAGCCAAAGTGCTGGACTTTGAATTAAAACTCTGGCCATAGAATCACTGATCAGAGTTTTAAGGTAGCCTGGGAAGAGATCAAAATTCAAAATTTGAAGTACAGTTTCTACTGAATCCATTATAAAGTAAAGAAACTTCGTTTTTACAGCATTATAAAGAAAAAAATATATCTATACCATTAAGTCAAGGACGATCTATGTATAATTTAGTGCTTGACCATATAAGTTCCTTATAAGTTACAATTATAATAATAGTGATAATTATTAGGAGTATAGGAAATACCTAAACACTTATAGATTGAATTATACTTTAATTTAAAAAATTTCCTTAAAATTGCATCTATCTATTGTAATATTTCTTTACTAAGAATTTCAACAACTAAGACCTTCCTCACCACAATATACCCTACTGGGGGCTGGGGATTTAGCTCAGTGATTAGAGTGCTTGCCTTGCAAGCACAAGGCCCTGAGTTCGATCCCCAGCACCACAAAAAAAAAAAAAAAAAAAAAAAAAAAAAAAACAAAAAAAAAAAACAATATACCCTACTGCAGTATTTAGAATTTGCAGAATTACTTCTGCATGATATATATAAGCCATGTGAATTTTGTATTAAATATGGGCAAATTGCTGAGAAATCCACATTGTAAAATAGTATCAGCCCTGTCCGAGTGGACCGCCTCTCCCGCTGTCTCAAGGTGACCAGATGAACACAAGGCTTTTTGCTTCCCTGCCTGCTTGTCTTGCTGTGCTCGATGTTATATGTCACAGTTTTATTGTCTCACAAAAATAAATTATCTCCATGTTGTTTATGTTATGATTTAGTGCTTAAAAACTACATATTGATACTGTGTGCCACTGAAGGGTACAACTTTTCAAAAACATAATAATTCCTTTGCATACATTAGCATAACATTGGAGTACAGACAAAATTTCACAAGCTCGACATCATCATGGCAAATAAATAGGTAAGTAAATAAATAAATTTGAAGGAAGATTGCCAAGAGTGTGATGAAGTGGTTAGAAAATAACATCGTGGAGTGTTTCCAAAGAAGGGGACCAAAAAAATGCTGTCTTTAGAAGCCATTCAATATTTTGTTCTCAGTTTCATTATTTTGTTCATTGAACGTAAACATGTTTATCAGAATTTAATAAATTCACTCTCAATCTCTTTAACATCAACCTTCTTCTAAAGTCCAATATTTGTTGATGACAGGGTGATGTAATCCTTGGGTTTGGAGATAGAAAATAGAGTTTAGAATACAATTTGAGCTTCTGACACTAGCTGAAGAAATCTTGCCTGCTTGACTTGATGAACAGTCTTCCTACCCTAGGGTGTGACACAGCAGTCTTCCTTCTGTTTCTCAGGGTGAGTTCAACCTAGAACATTCGCACTTGCTCTGTGTGTGGGGGAGGGTATGCGCGTGAATGTGTATGTTCACATACTTGCCCATTCACTGATGAACTAGGTATCGCCTGATCTCACTAAAAGCTGAGCTCCATGAAAACAGCACCTCATCCGTCATATTCCTGGCTATATAACCAGCGCCTAAAATACTTCTCAGTACCTAGGAGAAGCTCAATAAATACATATTAAATATAATTAAGGCAGACACTCCCACACATTTATTTGATAGTTTCTTTTCTCCATCACAGAGATTCCAAGTTCTGACTTCCAAATTCCAAATGCAGTCGGGATATTCCAAATTCACATTTCTAGAACTACAGAATGGTAAACTTCAGTGTGCAATGTTTAGCTATGGGATACTTCTACATCCAGGTGCCCACCAGCAAGGTCAATGAAGGGTGTAATTGGAGAGCCCTTGCCAAAGGACTTGGGGACTGTGAATATCGTCTTTCTACTGACGACCCTTCAACACTGGCATTCATGAGGGAGAAGAGCACGTAGGAAACAGGCAAGAACAGCTGAGGACAACATTATTCTGAGTGGTGTTGGAACCTCAGATCCCAATGAAAGTTTACATGTCAAATGCCCTGAAGCAAGAGGCTTACGATCTGCAGTGTGTGTGCAGGAGTTGACACCATTCAACAGCTTTATCTTCTCAGGCCTAGGGTTTTAGCATCTTATTTTCTGGCCTAAAAATGATACAAACGATAGTGAATAGCTGAAAAGCAGAGACGAGGCATTGGCTCTAGGTTCTTCTGCATGGAAGACATGGAAGAGGCTCCTTGGTTTTTTACTATTTCAGACACATGGATTTAGGAGGAAACCACACCTAGTAAATATATTCCCATATAAATTGTGGGGCAGAGTCTTCAAAAGCTAAACATATACTCTTGGTGACCGGAAGACCTAGCTACACCCAGTCAGAGGAATTTACCCATGACAACTGAAAACACATGTCCATACAAAGGCTTGTATTTGAATGAGTATAGCAGCTTTATTCATAATAGTTACAAACTAAAAACGAGAACATGTTTCCTATTGGTGAACCTAGATATAAAATGTAATATATCCATACAATGAAATATTGCTCAGCAATTTAAAAACTCCACCGATACATACAATATCCTGGCTGAATCCCACCAGTGTTACATTGAATGAAAGAAGCCATGTAGAAAAGACTACATACTATATGGTATTATTTATGACACTGTAGAAAAAGAAGAAAAATAGTCACTGTTAGCAGAGTATTTGTTGTAAGGAGCTGGGAGGGAGGAAAGAGCTTGCACAAAAGAATGTGCAAATTTTGCAGTCAAGAAAAATGTTCAGATAGTCATAGTGGATACACAACAGTATACATTTGTCAAAGCTCATCAAAGTAGACACTTAAAACTGATGAATTTTATAGTAATCACATGTCAATACTTGCCTATATATATGAATATACACACGAACATATACATATTCACACATCCTTATATATATTTCCCATAAACATTCTGGAACCTGATGCAGGGATATTAGAATTTTTCCTTTTAAAGAACAGGGAAGAAGGAAAAAGAAGGTAGGTGTTTTTGTTTCCATTTAATAGAATAGCTTGTGGGACATGTTCTAGGAAAATTACAATGGGTAACATACTTTCTATTTCACTCCACATGGCTCTCTGAATGGTTCTTCTCATTTCGTATTTTGGAATTACAAATTCTTCTTTGTGTTCATTAATGACATGTTTTCTGCTTAGATTTTGTTGTTGTTGTTGTTCTGTTAAATAGGATTGGGGGATGGGCAAGAGCCATGACACAGAGTGAGGAGTGGAGGGTTCTGCTCTTTCTAAGAAATAGAAGCACATAGTCTAGGATTTCATGGTTTGTGTGGGTAAGTTGTGACTGGAACTTGATATGAGTCAGCCTGACGCATCTCTTACACATCTCTTCATTTTTACGAAGGTTGCCAAGTATAGTGATTTAGATAGAGCTTGTGTTTTAAGTAGGGAGTATGGGCCTGTTTCTTTTGTCTGTGTGCACCTTTAATTTGGGTAGGAGATCCTTCTGGTAGTGAATTTTGTTAGAGTCAGTGCTGCTAGTAGACATGACTATTTTAGGTCTTAGAACAAAGTTTGGCTGAGTAAAGCAACATGGGTTGCTTCAACTCATGTGAACTGAATCAGAGATGACAGATCATAAAATTAGGTTCTACTGATGACTTTACTTTTTGGATTGTTTCTCTTTGTCAAATATTTGTACCTAAGATTTGTACCTACGCAACCTAAATTAAATGCAGTAGTTGAAAAGCCAACAAGATAAAGGAAACTATGAAAGTCATTCCGGGGAAGACACGCAGTGCTAAGCCAGATTTTCTTTGGTGTAAGTACAGCTCTGAGTCCCCGATGTTTACTCCCTACTATTCTAGATTTACTGCAACAGATTTAGGTATGGCCACTTGAGAGAGGAGATCTTCAGTTGAATAAGCCAGGATTATAAGACTCTCTTCCTTTGTGAAGGAAGAAACGAGGAGACATGTATCTTTTTAGATTTTGTTGATTACATATTTTCAAGTGTGTGGGTAACTATCTTGAATATATATCTGTGATTCTTGACTTTGAAAAATGAAGTCTCCCTCGAAAGCTACAGTACGTAAAAAATATTATTTCTAACCCAATTTGCTCAATTTGAAAGGAAATAGCTATCTGTAACCACTGGTAAATCCCATGGCCTCCAAGGTTGGACCGCACCCTGTACAAACTCTTTCCAAACTGGGCGGGTTCTGCCATCTAGTGATTTCTTCCCTGAACTACATCAGTGGCATATTGCTTAGTTTGCTCAAACCCTGAGAATTAATTTTATTTTAATATCGTGTGGTTGTAGCCTTCTTGTCCTTTCATTCCTATCTACCATCTGTGGGATTTTAGGAAAACTATGTAATATTTCTATGACTCAATTTATTGACCTGTACAATGGGAATAAAGACCTCTCTGATATAGTTTCCTCGAGGCTCATGTGAGATCATGTATGGGAAACACTTAGCAAAATGCCTGGCACAGATAAATCCTGAAAAAAAGATTCAGTGTCATTGTATTTATAGTTATGACTATTATTGTGCAAATCCAGAACTGAAAAAACAGTCCAAAGCATGGGAAATCAAGTTATAGATATATATATATTTCAGAACAAATTATGATTGTAATATTTAAAGCCTGGAAGAGAATCATGCTTACTTAGGCTTTTCGTGTGCGCTGCCAACAAACGCATTACTGCGATTACACTTGCCTCGTTCCAAGTCTTTCCCCACCTCACACCAAATCTTTCACCACAGAAGAAAACCTGTTACCCTGTGCATTCTCATGTTTTTCTTGATATTACTGAAGTTTCTCCCTCATGTTTTGACACTTCACGCTCTGTAACTCCCAACGTGAATCTCAGCTTCCTCTGCACGCTCCTCTACTGCTATTAAACTGCGTTTCAGTCTCTGCGGCCCTTCACGCTCATCTCTAGTAGCACATCTGACACGGACGCGCCGCGCACGAGAGAATCGAGCCGGCCGTGTGGAGCCGGGTGCCTGAGTGTGAAGTGCCTGCCGTGAGACTTGGTGTGTAACTTCCCTTTCCCACCTCGATGCTTAATGCAAAGACGTCACCCAACAGTGTCTGCCGGTGCCTGCCGAATCAAAATAGAAGCTTCGAGAACGTCTTAGAGCATCACTTCAGGAAGGAGGAACAACTCGTAGAGCTTTCTAATGTACACTGGACCAAACTAGCCGAGAGTTTTGGGATGGCAGAGTTGATCCACCAAAATATGCTTTTGCAGTCAAACTGTCATATTTTCATAATAATAATAATAATATATAGTCACTAAATAGTATTTTAAAATTATTAAAAAGTAAAGAAACATTATGACTCCTCTACTTATAGATTGTTAATATTGAATATGTTGTAAACATTTCTCTGTACATCACTTTTATTACATGGTGGTGATAATGTACTTTTGCAATCATATTTTCTGAGTTTTAAATTCAATATATTGTTAAAATTTTCCCGTAATACTGTACACTCATTAAGAACATGATTCTACAAAGCAGAATTTCACTGAGTGTACCACAGTGCACTTAACATGATTGTATTTTAGGCATTTAGCTTATGTGTAATTTTTGGCTATTATATATAACAATACAGAATAAATCTTTGGGCATAAAGGTTTTCCTTTGTTTGGGATGACTTATTTTCATGAGTCCCAAAAGTATAATTTCTATTACCTTTCTTATTATAGCAAACCCTGATCGCTGAGGAGTTGGAATATTGTAATAAGTACGATGTGCTGACCCTGAGACCCAACCAAAAAATGGTTCCTGATTTGTAGTGGTAGGTCACTTTTACGAACTTCGAATGCCTAGAAGTTATTGTAGATGGGAAGAAAGTCTTTGGAAAATAAGGCTGAATATCCTCGGAGGGCTACCGTGCTCCCAAACCATTCTTTGTCACTGTTTCCTTGATTTTCTTTTGCGTGTGTTTTATCATATTGTTTTAAAAGTTAAATACTCAGGCCCAGTGCATGTTAACTGACTTCATAACTTTCTTCCATGAAGAATGAGCCCTTTAATTCACAGATTTATTCAGTTACACATTTATTCATTTATTTTACAAGTATTGATGGACATTTACTTTATGCCAGGAATTTCGACTACCCAACAATTAATAAGACATATTTTATATCTTAATGAGAAAAAGACACATAAGCAATGATAAGACCATATGAAACTTGCTTTAATAGAAGTGAGATCTCCATGGCTTTGGGGCAAAATGGGAGAATTAAGTCTATCTGGGGTTACCAGGCAGGCTTCACAGAGGAGCTTATGTTTGATTCTTGAATGATGCTAGAAATTTAACAGATGAGCATCAGAAAATTCCAGATTGACCAACAATTCAAGGGTGTGAAGGGGTTTGGAATGACAAAGAAATACTGAAATTTTTTTTGTGGATGAAGGGAGTGTTCCATAGAAGGAAAGAGCAGGAAACAATACTGGAAAGATAGAATGATGGTAGATTAAGAAAGTTCTTATATCTTATATGTCAACTTAAGAAACGGGTATTTTATATTGAAATCTATTAAGAGTTGTTTAAAGCATTTTTTTTGCAAAGAAATGGCAGAAAAATGATAGCATTTAGTAACTGAGAGTACTCTATGTCAGGCATGTTGCTTAAGCATTGTACAAGAGTCATTTTCACAGCAACACTATGAGACAATATAGTGTTTGTAGTTAAGTATATTGTCAATAGCCAGAGATACATACCAGGGTGTTTTTGACTTTGGAGCCCAACCTCTGAACCACTGTGTTCTGTTAGTTCTTTGGAGTCTTAATTTAGAAAGATTCCAGAGAAAGAGAGAGAGAGGAGAGAGAGAGAGAGAGTCAGGAGTCAGAGAAATCATTTGGGAAGATGTTGCCAGAATATTTACTAAATAGACTGAAAAATTCCCAATTTAGGGCACCTTTTAAGGGATGGTCTGCCATAATGTTCTCAAGGAAAATTATCCATCTCTTCTGGGTCCTGGATACTGATATTCCTTCTCAAAATCTGGCATAATTTAGCTTTGAACTACAGGGTTGTCTTTAATATACAGAAATGGTGCTTCAGGAAAATTATCCAGCCATAATTCAAAACATTACTACATCCTGGGATACACAGAGATGGAGAAGATGAAATATCTTCTCTTAAAATGCTCCTAGTCAAAAAGTTTTAATAAAACACAGTGCAAAATAAACATAACACTAACAAAAGGCACTTAGTCCTGCAAGCCCCAGGAAAGGTGCTATGGTTACGGTACATGGCAAAATCCAGAGACATTTTCTGGTGGAAGTTTGCATTTAAGTTGGTCAAGGAGGATATGAGTGAGGGAGGGAGTGATGAATTCCAAGTAGGAAGAATAATATCAGGAAGCTGAGGAGGGCTGTTGCGTGGCCTGTGAAGAGAGCAAAACACGATCCAGTCTGGTGGGAGCAGTAGGTATTTGTACACGAAGAACAGGAGGCGTATGCACACAGTGGACACTTGCATAGCAGAGCAGTGGGACTGCACTGTCCTTTCTGGAGTAGTAATTTACAGAGAGAGAAAATTTAATTCTTGTCATAGTCACCTTCTCTTTCTGGAACACAATATTCAACAACTACAACTCAAAGGAGGAGAGGCTTCTTTTGGCTCATGGTTTCAGGCCCCAGTTCTGCTGAACGAAAGAAGACATGGCACTGCAGAGGGACATGGTGGAGAAAAGCTGCTCACAATATGGTGATCAGGAAGTAGACAGAGAAAGAAGGAGCAGGGGAGGGAGATGCACCCTTCCAGGTCACAGCCCTAGCGACCGCTTCTTCCCAGAGTGCTACCTCCTAACAGCGAGTCTGCTCTGCTGCCCCCAGATTATTGGTCACCTTCCAAAAGCCTCACCCTTGAGTGTCTGAGGCCTCTGGTGGACTACTTGATCCAAACCATAACCATTTTCCAGATTGAGAAAAATGCATTCTTACTGAGAATCATTGAGTCAGATATCATTCTAGGCCCTCACAGCTTAAATATCTGCACAGCTTCAATGGCGGGCAGCTAACATGCAGCAGACCTTCAGAAAATATCTGTTAAATGAATGAATGACTTTTTCCTTGTCTCTGTGGGGCAGAGAAGGAGATTTGCTTTCAGACAAGTACACTTCTACCAGAGAAATACTGTAATAGCTAAGTGTCAACTCTGGAGTGAGAAAGGGCTCCATGACTATACTTAGGACAAATGACCAACCCCTCCCTTTGGACCCATTTCCTCATTTATAAAACAGGAGTGAAATTAGAATTTACTTAATAGGTTTGTGACATTTAAAAAAATCTGGTGTAGAAAGCACTAAATAAATATAAGCTGCTCTACTGGAGATTTTTAGAATACTAGTTCAGCAAGTGAAGTGGTTTTCTTAGGCTTTTGGCACCAGTAAGCCTCTCCAGAGATTTTCTTTCTTTTTCACATCTGTCCTCCTGTCTTTTTAGAACTGCATAAACCTGAGACCCATAAACATAAAAATCATCACTTTTCCCTGCTCTGACCCAAGTCAGCCCTTCCTCTTGGCAGGCTTCGGCAAGCACACACGCTGGCTGCCTGCTGGCTGCATCGGGTGCAGCCCGCTGCCCAGCCCATCTGGTCCTCCACAGCGAGCCATATGGAGCGGAGGCCCCACCTCTTTGGAAAAGCTGAACTCTTCTCTTCGGTGGCTTCTCTGCTTGGCGGGGGTTCCCAGCTCTGTGGAATCAAGCATGGATGCAAACACAGCTTCCTCATCTTCATTCCTGGGAGTCAATGACTTAAATTTTATTAAGACAGCTCTGAGATTGTGCATCTCACTCATGTTAAGTAATGACCACAAATGCACTTTGAGCTTTGTGACATCTGCGACACAAGATAATCCAGATATCACACTTTTGTCATTCTTCTCTACACTGTTTCTGTTTGCTACAAAAGGAGTCGAATTACGTTTCTTTCCTTCTTTCCTCTGATACTTTAAGCTGCTATTATCTCTACCAAGCCTAGCACAGCAGGTACAGCCACGCCGAGATGATTAGTTCTTAAACTTTTGCTGGTTATTAGCTGCATAGACAATGACATGCGAAGTTCCCAGATACGGTTTGGCTCCTACTGTGATAATCTCAGTGAGATTTACAAATACCAAGATGATTTCTAAGCTCCCTTGAAACTCACAGTAAAAATGCTTGTTTCTTCCAAGTAGGAGCTTAAGTTAAATCTTAATCAGTTCTGAAAAATAACTTTTGAGACTTTCGTCTAAATAAATAAGTAGGGTTGCTTAAAGATATTAACGAATTATAAATTTTAGAAAATGGAACAGAGTAGACCTTGCAATCTGAGTCGATTTTCATCAAGACCAGGAAATGAAACAAGTTATCTATGCAGGTGATTCAATGTCTTTTCCACCCTTGTCAGGTTTTGTTTCCACTGTGGTGACAAATCATGTGGCAACAAATCAAATGGTAGATTTTTTATATTGTAAGAAAAAATGTATTAAGATACTAGCACATCAGTACAAATTAATTCAAAATGTCAGGCCCCCCGAAGGTAAGAAATTAACATGCTTTACAAAAGGACCCCAAAGGAAGAAATAAGCAATTAACTTTCACTCTCGCCATAGGATAATTTCCATCTTCCATTCCTTTTCTCGGGTAGTGATTTACTTCCATTTAAAAAATAGCTATTTCATCTCCAGTTCTTTCCAGAGCAGTCAACATATTCATATTCCTGCTGGCTTTGTCTTTTTTCCATAGCTTTTAACTTATACTGCCATAAAATATAACTATTTAGGTCCACCTTAATGAGGTCAGATCAAAAGCCCAACTAACTATGTCTTTCTCTGAATGCCTAGTTGCAGGCACAGCGCCAGGACCTAGTAGTTATATGATTAACACATTTGTATTGAATGATGTTATAAAGCGCACAATTTACTATAGAACACAGAATGTTTCACAAACTGAAGGCAACTCTGGCATTATGACTGCAAGTGGAACTTAGATCTTTACATTTGAACTCAAAGTTCTCTAGATTTTCATGGTTCTTAGACTTTTGTGATTATGCACACTAAAGTTCTTAAATTTTTGGAGTCCCATTTTGAAGGATTAACAAAAGAAAAGCTGAATAATTCAGCAATAAATACAACATACAGCTCATATTTTGCCACAAGGGCTCACAGGCCGTGGCAAGCTCCCAGGAGGCCTGGGCAGAAGATGCTCTGACCCATCCCTGCCCTTTATTCCACAGAGTCTCAGTCAACATTCTCCTTGCTGCAAACCACACCCAGTAAGATGCAATACAACTAAAAGCCGGGTCTAGTTAGGCCAGCTACACATCTTCTGTATACCCTTCAAACAAAGAGCTAACCTACACAGAAATTTACTGGTCATTCCCGGGCAATACGGGATCAAGCTCTTTGTGTGCTCAAGAGGCAACATCCTCTTGCATCCCACCATTCTCCTCAGCGCAGATCATTGTGCCTACCTTTTACCTGCGGCCAACTGTACTCCTGTTGGTCACTGTACTACATACAGAAGTCTGGGAGACAGCTGCTCCTGGGCCAGTGTGAATAACTGTAGCAGATAATGGAAGAAAAGATGGGGAAGCCGGGAAGGGGTCAGAGCCCTCCACTGACCCCACTGACCCCACTTACAGAAGCAGGTGAGCTGTGGAAAGAGGAGGTAGCGGGCCTCTGACAGCCCTCGTCACTGAGCCTCTTGGTTTCCTTTTCGTGTCCTTTGGTCTCTCCCTCCCAAGAGGCAGATCCAGATTTCTGAAAGTTTGAAACTTACACAATTTGGAAGTTGTTTATGAATAGTAATAAAACTTACAAATACAGAATTGTCTGCAAAAATGAGTATTAACGTAGAATGATAAAAGCAGTAAATTACAAATTTTTAAAAAGTTGACATATACTCCAAACATCAAAAAATGTACAAAAATGACATAATTTTTCAAATTAATTAAGTACTTGGTGCAACTCTACAATACTTTCCTAATATTTTTGGCTATATTTTGATTCCTCCTTTATATAACAAATGATAAGATTCCAGGAGATAGTGTCATTTTATTCAAGCAGTGACCAATTTTAACTTGCAACGACAGTACCTGTTTCCTAGTTTTCTATAAATGGCCCCTTTGTAGTAGCTTATTATGAATTTTACATTGTCTTACTCAGTCTTGGTATCGCTTATCAAATCAGCAAGAAATTTATATCTTTTTTCTGGGTGTTTATATAATCTGTTCCTTTTCACTAACCTTCATTATTAAATAAAATAAGACCTTATTCATTAATTCTTTTCAAGATTTATCGTTCCTTTTCTAATTAGTATATGGCTTTGGTATATTCTGAATTTTTTAAAACTTATAATTAGCTGTACATGTCTGAATAATGTTTTACCTTTATTGATCTTGTTTCATAATCCACTAATTTTTAATTTGAATTTTCTCAATATTTATTGGTAAATAAATGTTAACATAATAAAGGAAAGTATTCTTCATATTCATCTGGTGTAGGGCCTGTAACCCTCTACTATTTTCTTAAAATAGCCTCCCACAGTATAATTAAAAGTCATATGTAAGATTTGTCAACTTTTGGAATAAGCTTATTAGCTTATGGTTTTCTTTCAAGTTATGAAAAATATACTTTTGATCCTTGAAGGGTAATAATTCCCATGCTCTCAGACTTGAATCGCATTATACTAAGTATATTATCTCACACTCAGAGTCATTAAAGACACACAGTGTTAAAAAAAATCCAAACTACATGCGCCTTCAAAATGCTCCATTACAAAGAACACGAACAAATAGAAAAGTGTTGCAATATTTGGAGTAGTTGACCATTTCAGGCACTGTACAGGCAATTTCTTCCTCTACCAAAAAGATTAAGTGGAAGAGCTGCGCACTGCACACACCCTGCAATTTATTAACGTTTCGAAGAGTACTTGTCTTCTACACTGTCACAAGCTCATCTTTGTATTAAGTGCTTCCACGTGTCACTTCTTATACTCACGAGTTGTGGAAATAATGACTTATTTTCACTGTATAAATGAAAAAACGAGGCTTGAATGTACACATCACCAGCAAGTGACTGAGCCAGATTTCAAGCTCAGAAACTGAATCTGGGACTCAAGCTCTTAATTACTACAAAATACTTTCTTGATTGCTCTACTAAAAGAAGTGAAAATAGGATTTGAAAGGAGGCAATGTTTGCCGAGGGATAATGTGGCAAGAAAAGCAAATTTAGCAAAGCTGAAGGGATCCTTTCTGCCCCTGCCATGCTTGATCTAATGATGGAGTGGATTCTGCAGACATGTTTAGCTGAGACCTGCAGAGGCAGACACAGCTTTAAGCTCTCATACTATTTTACTGGCTACACCACACAGCTGTAGACCGTTTACTGGAAGGACCCTGGCGCCTAGAATCCTGTCCCAGACCACTGTGACCTCTCTTAAACTCTATTCCCTCTCTGAGCTGCAGATTCCTCATCTGTACAATCAGAGAGCTACACTAAGTGTCACTTAGGTCTCTGAGGTTCTTTCCAGCTCTAAAGTTTTGTGAAGTTCAATTACAGCGATACTTTAGGTTCACTTAGTATCAGAGACATTTACTCATCCTCAGATACTGAAGCAATACCACTTAGGCATGAAATCATGGTTTCAGGAAGAAGACAAACCAAGTTATTCATCTTCTTAATATGTTTTATCATATATAAGGGATATGATGCTCTTAATACCCTACTAAATCAATAGCAATAATTATGTCCTCATATTTATTTATAGCAACTAGATATATAAATTCTGTAAACCAACACAGAAATTCAATCACTACTAAGGCCTGTTTAAAAATAAATGTTCCTGGTTTAGAATTATTAATGACCAGTAAGTTCACAATAAAGTATCAATATCACCAAGAATGAAGGAAGTGAAAATTAAAGCAAAGAAATACCACTTTCTGCCCCTCACACTGATAAGGACTGAATGGAAGTGTAACTTGGCAAAACTTTTTAAGGGAAATTTTTTTTTTCCTTTGGTGCCGGGGATTGAACTCAGGGCTTTGGGCTTGCTACGCAAGCACTCTAATCATTGAGCTAAATTCCCAGCCCTTAAGGGAAAATTTGAAGATATATTTGAAATTTTGTATGCTCTTTGACCCAGTGTATTTTATCTCCAGTAATTTATCCTAAATAAATAATCAGAGTGAAAAGTATAAAACATTCTGAATGGATTTTAAGACCCGAATAAATGGAGAGACATTCCCTATTAAGATGTCCATAATACCTATCCCTGCATATCCTCACTCATCCTTCTCCTCCCTCCCTTCCTCCCTCCCTCCCTCCCTTCCTTCCTTCCTTCCTTCCTTCCTCCCTCCCTTCCTTCCTTCCTCCCTCCCTCTCTTCCTCCCTCCCTTCCTTCCTTCTTTCCCTTCTTTTCTTCCTCTTTTTTGTGTCGCTGGGATCAAGACCAGAGCCTCTGGGCATGCTGGACAAGTGTCTTACTACTGAGATACAACCCTTATCCAATAATTTCTTTAGACAAGAGTGCATTCTTTATTCATTCAATAGAATAAAGAATAGTCTCTTCAACAAATGGTGTTAAATAGTCATATGCAGAATGAATTTAGACTCATTCTTTACACCATATACAAAAATTAACTCAAAATTAATCAATAACCGAAATATAAGAGCTGAAACCATAAAGCTCTTAGAAAACAAAACAAAACAAAACAGGGGTATGTTCAATGAAGTTGGCTTAAGCATTGTATTCTTAGATATGTTCACCAAAGCAAGCAAGGAAAAAATAGGTAAGTTGAACTTCATCAAAATTATAAACTTTTGTGTATTGAAGGACATTATCAGGAAAGTGAAAAGACAATCTATAGAATTTGAGAAACTATTTGCAAATCATATTCCCCATTAATGATCTATCATCCAGAATACATACAGAAATTACAAATCAATAACAAAAAGAGATTAAAAACAGCCAAAAGATTTGAATAGATGTTTCTCCAAAGAAGATGTACAAATGGCTGACAAACACATGAAATGATGCTCAACTTCAGTAGTTGTTGCCAGGCATGGTGCCCACATGCTTGTAATTGCAGCACTTGGGAGGCTGAGGCAGGAAGCTTGCCTCAAGTTCGAGGCCAGCCTGGGCTACATCGTAAGTTCAAGGCCAGCTTGAACTACATAGCGAGACCCTGTCTTAGAAAATGAAAAAACCAAACCGAATACACCCCACTAGTTGTTAAGGAAATGGAAATTAAAATCACAATTAGGTACTACTTCACATCCACAAGCATGAGTATAATAAAAGAAAAATAAGTACTGGCAAGGATGTGAAGAAATTGGTGCTTTTATATCTTAGCAATTCCTTGAAAAATTATATATAGAATTACATATGATCTGGCACTTCCACTGCTAAGATATAAGCAGAAAGAACTGGAAACTTGTAATCAAACAAGTCCGTGTACATGATGTTTGTGGTAGCACTATTTATAATAACCAAAGGGGAAAAAAAAATAACCAAAGGGTGGAAACAGCCAAACATCCATCAACAGATTAATGGACGAACACATTTCGGTCCGTCTGTACAACGGCATTCAGTCATAGATAGGAATGAAGTAACACGTGTTACAATGCGAATGAACCTAAAAAGTGCAAGGTCAAAGAAGACACACATGCAGTTCCATTTATATGAAGTAAGCAAAATAGATAAGCCCCCAGAAGCAGACACGTATTGGTGCTTGCCAGGGGCTGTGGGGAGTGACAATAAGGAGCAACTGTTTAATGGGGAAGAGGTTTTACTATGGAATTATGGAAATGTTTTGGTACTAGACAGAGGTAGTGGTTGCACAAAACTATGAATTCACCAAATATCTCTGAATTGGTCAATTTAAAATGATATTTAAAATGATAAATTTTATGTTACGAGAATTTTACCTCAAATTATCTTTTTAAAGTAGCATTTGGCTTGTAATGATGTGATACAGGATTTCTTCTGTTGCTTATCTAGTTTTCAAAATTTTATTGTCTTAATAATTAGGAAAGAATTAGAAATAAAACAAGACCCCACAGTTTAAAACCACATTTTAGAGCAGCTGGAAAAAAATGTTTAAGAAATAGATGTCGATACCTTTTTTATAGTAGAAAATTGTATGTTTAAACAAAAAATATTAATAATTTTCATCTCTGTTCACTAATAATTAATTTTCTTTCCATGTCTTATTTCCCAGAACCCTTTTAAGTAAAATAGAAAGGATGGCAGCACAAGAGTGCATAGACTTATTTTAGAACTAGTGCCTTTGGGTGACAGGAGAGGGGAATGGGCCAGGAGGCCATATGGAAAGGTAAATTCTACCTCATCTTTGCAGAAGAAGCAGCTATTTAGAGAATGAGAGTAAAGTCCATGTCCCTGTAGCCTCCCCCATCCCTTCTATGCCTGATAAAGAATGGAAAGTAAACTCACAATACTTTTTTTTTTTTTTTGCTTCTATTGTAAACTGCTCCCTGAAGAGTTTAGGTAGAGCCACTGAGTTTAGTTTTGAAAAGATCAGAGAAGCAATAAAGAAGGATTTGTACTTCACATTGCTTCTAATTTTCTTCTGTAATGAGTTTCCAGCTTAAATGTGTGTGCTGTTTGTCCTCTTTCCTTTTAGGAAGGCAAGCACAACAGAGCTCTCTCCGGAGCCACTTTTCCTGATGGTGCCGTTCGCTCTACTGTGGAAAACCACACGCATTAGGGCCAGCTGATGTCAGGGAGGCAGTTAAAGGAACGTGCAGGGTGTTGTTGAAAAGACAAGAGACTTCAATTTCTTTATATGAGCCATTTAACAGAAAAATACAAATAACTTAAAAATAATTAGAAATTCCTAGGGAAAAGCAATGGTTTAAAGTGTTTCTCAAAGTACGGTTTGTTACTGCCTGACTCAAAATTTTCCCAAATATTTGTTAAAAATATAAATAACAGGTCCAACCCTAGAACTACTGAGACAAATTGTGGAGGTGAGGCAAGATTTAAAAACCACACATAAATATATATATTCTAAACCAGAGGTCAATAACTAGGTATTGCAGGTCACATCTGGCCCACTGCCAGTTTGGGTAAATAAAGTTTTATTGGTACACAGCCACGCTCCATGCCTGGATGCTTTTGTGCTACAGCTGGAAAGCCGAGCAGTTATGGTAGACATCGACAGCCCGTACAAATCACCTAGGAGACATTAAGAAAGGAAAGTCCCCCTGGATTCAATCAATCCCAGGTGGGCCTGAGATTCTGGGTCCTTACAGATTCCCAGGTGAAGATGATGCGGCTGTTTGCAGTTCACATTCCAGCAGCAACCGCCTGGAGAAATGGTTCTCAGAATATGAGCAATGGACATCGCCAGCTCCAACACAGCCTTACTGGGTCAGAACGGCATGCCAAAGCCGGAGAACCACTCGTCCAGACTACTTCTCTGCAAAGTAAGGCCTAATGACTGCTCTCTTCAGAAAGCCTGAAATGATACGTTTATGTCAGACTACAGTGTCACCAATTGACCTAAACACAGTAGATGTTTGTTGATTATAATAATCAACAGGGAAGGACACAGTATAAAATTGCACTTGAAACCATATTGTTTATCTTCCCTTATACCTTCATTATGGTGGTTTCAAAGAAATAAAATTTCAAATGTGTGTTCTTTGGGTTAATCTACTTTAATTAATATTTTCTTTTGGAGAAAGAGTCTTCCATTTCAGGGGCCGCTCAGAACAGCTTTAAATGTCATGTCATTTCTGAAGTGAGCAATAGGAGGAGCCAGTGCTGCAGTACCGATCTTAAAGAACCAGGGTTTTTCCTCCTTTCTGGCTGACTGAATGAGGGAATGGTCTCTTGATTCGTTGTTACATGAAACGTTAATCTTTGGATTTAGAGTTCCTACTGTCCATGTTACATACATCCCTTTTTAAAAATTTTTATTTAATGGTACATCTTAGATATGCATAATGATAACATTCATTATAGGGAATTTGTACCCATACATGACATATCTTGCTGTTTCTTTTTTCCTATTCCCCTTCCCTTCCTTCAACCCCTCTTCCCCTCTTTATTTACAAAAGCTTTGTTTCCATTTTTTTCCTTCTATTCTCTTTTTTTCTTGTCCCTTTGTTCCTTCCCCCTCTCCTCACCCTTGTTCCCCTTCCCATTTGAACAGTTTCTTCCCTTTTCAATACCCAAGCAGTTGTGTGATATGTTCAGAATGAATGTAACCTGAAGCAATTCAATTGAATTGTTGTCAGTATTCAAAGACTCCCTTATATATTCAAACAATGTTGAAGATTCCAGAGATTATACAAACACAGATCTTGTTCTTTCTAACCATAAGGCTTTCGGAAGGAGAGTTGACATCATCACATAAATAAATCTAATAGTACAGAGTACGGTCCCCTACCGGGATCGAAGAGACACTAGACCAGAGTAGATGCTGGCCTGAGTTTCCTAGAAGTGGCTATTTGAGTACATGATATGAAGAGGTACATGATATGCTACAAGGAACCAAACCATGTAATGATGAGCAGAATGAGGTCACTTACCAAAGCGCCAAAAGTACAGACTGTTAACAATAATTGTCTAATGTGTCAGCAGGTGAGACAGTGTTGACAAAATGCACTGGAACTTCTTCCTGGGGGTAAAGGAACCAGCTTACAGATGGCAAGTGGACCGCACGAGACCCCTGCCTTTAGCACCAGGAAGATTTAATTAGTTTTGATTTGCATGGATGCAGAATTTGGCTTTGCTTATCTAATAACTAATATTAACAATACAGTTAAAGGACCAAAACAAAATGGACTCTATCAATTTGGCTTATCATGGGAAACCATTTTATGGAACATTCTGTACAAGAAGGGACAAAGTACCTCATGCATTGGGAACTACTGGGTATTTGTTGATGTAGGAAGAGATAAATAGAGAACGAAATGACTGAAATGACAGAATGAAGAGGTAGTCAAGATGTAGGAAGCCATTATCCATGCAAAGGAAAGAAAAAGACAAATAGAAGTAGCAGTAGTTGACTATTAGGGTTTGAATATTATTTCTATATAGGTGATAAAAGTCAGTGAAAACAGTATTGACTAGTAATAGATGATGATATCTGGAATAGTAATAAAAGGACTAGGAAACTAATTGAGCTTAAGAGGGATGATTTCAAGAGATAATTTTAATTTAGGCCATGGTGGAGGCATACTACCACTAGGTGGAAATAAACAAGAGATCATTAGTGTTTCAATATTAGGGCGTGGAAGAGGTTTGAAATAATAGAAATTAGAGTTATTTTGATTTTGAATTTAGGATTGTTTGGATGTTGGATTAAAGGAATATATTTAACTATGAATTTACCAACTGATTCAACAAGTGATCGACCTAGATCTCATGTACTCTAGGCAGTGGGCTTCAGGCTGTGGGTAACAATAGCCAACATATTCGAGTACTTATGTGATAGAAGTGCTTTGGCGCTGGGGGCAGATCAGTTAATTTAGGTGAAACTTACATCCTCATGGGGGGACATAGAAGATAAAATTAATGAATAAAATGCATGTGGTTATAGGGTGATACAAAGAGAAAGAAAGCTGGAAAGTGGGGCAGAGAATGTTAGGGTTAGGGACTTTCAATTTTAAGTGGAGTGATCTGGGAAGGCCATACAGAGAATGTAACATCTGAATGAAGACTGGAACAGGTAAAGAAGCAAAGGTCTCTGGGAACCAATGTTCTAGGCAGAGCAGCAAGCAGCAGCAGGAATAGTAAGTGCATAGGCCTTCGGGCAGGCATGCCTGCAGTATTAGAGGAATGCCAAACAGGCCAGTGTTCCTGCAGCAGGGGTAGAGTAGAAGGAGACGATGTCAACGAGGGTGCAAGGACCAGCCCATGCTGGATTTGTAGGCTGGTGAAATGGCTTTCCCTTTTTTTTAATTTTTTTTTTTTTTTTGGTGCTGGGGATCGAACTCAGGGCCTTGTGCTTGCAAGGCAAGCACACTAACCACTGAGCTAAATCCCCAGTCCAGCTTTTGCTTCTACTAAGAGTGAAATGAAGAACCCACAGTAATTTTAGTAGAGGAATGAGATGATATGACGTATCCTAATAGTATCACCCAGGCTCCCAGTGGAAAACAAAGGGACAAGAGCAAAAGAGGTTAGGAGTTTCATCTGGCAAAGAAAGGGCTTGTAGGAACAGGTTCATAGCGGGGGAGGGGCGTGGAGCGCAGTGATTCTGTCCTGGATGTATTTATCCAACAAGACATGTCGATGGATTATAGGGCGGGAGAGAAAAAGCTGAATAAAATATGACTCCAGCGCTTTTTGCCCTGAGCGATTGGAAGACCGGTGTTATTCTCAGACAGAGGAGATTGAGGTGGACTGAGAATACTCCTGCATTGTGAACATTGACTGAATTCTCCTCACACTCTGGCAAAGGTGCTGTGGGACATGAAGGGTAGCACGTAGGCATATATATATATGACTGTGACCTCAAAAGGAGGCGAGGATTCACACATGTCCTAGAAGGTGTTGTCATCGTGGTGGTGGTAAGAGTCCTAACACTGGAAAATCTGTCTCAGGGACGGTGATTAGAATGAGAAATCCAGGGCAGAGCCCCGCAAACCATCAATACTCGGAGACAAAAATGATACAGAGGTAGCAGAAGAAAGAAAGAATGGCTTTTAAGGAGGAAGGGCAGGAAGTGTACAGCAAGTGGTATAGCTCTTGCTTCTCATGCAGGGGATCCTGGATTTGATCCCCAGAACTGGAAGAAAAAAAATGAAAGAAGACAGGACATCAAGGGGATCAGGACTGCCAGCCAAATGCTGAACACAAAAGAGGATGAGGATAAAAGTGAACGCACTAGGGTTGGCAATTATGAGCTCGCTGGCGCGCACCATGCAAGTGAAGTGGTGAGAGCAGGAAGCTAATTACAATGGGCATAGTGCCACTTGCTGCCCGTCCCCTTGGCACTCACCATTCCCCTTCCTGATGACGGCTCCCAAGCAAGCACCTGTGCTTTCCCTGAGGGCTTTGTGATCAGCAGGAGCCCGGTCACGTCTTGGAGCTGGCTGAGAAGCGGCCTCAGTGCTTCACAATGTGAGTTGGTTGGGAAGGAGCCCAGCACTCCCAACTCCAAGGAGGAAAACCTCCAAGACTTGTTCCAGACAGTTTCTCCAAAGTGCCAAATGAGATTCGGATCCTAGATTCCCATTTAGTAATCTGTGCACTAACACATCCCATATTGGCTCTTCCCTTCTTCGACTCACTTTCCTTTTTCCCTGGCAGGGTCTATTTCTCAAATAAACTTCCGACACCTAATCCCACCCTCCACCATAGAGGGTTGAACCGAGGGCCTCACAAACACTAGGCCAATGCACTACCACTGAGCTACATCACTATCCCTTTTCAATTTTTTTCTCTGAGACAGGGTCTTGCTGAATTGTACAAGCTGGCCTTGCAAGTTTGATCCTCATGCCTCAGCCTTCATAGTGGCTGGTATTACAGGTGTCACTGTCCCCTCCCATCTAATTCTTATCAGAACCCACTTCTGGGGATGCCCAACCTAAGACATTAAGTAACAAAATTTAAAAGATGAAGCACGAGTGGGATGTGGTGGTGCACACCTGTAATCCCAGCACTCTGTGAGGCTGGGGCAGGAAGATCACAAATTTGAACCCAACCTTGGGCAATTTAGTGACTTAGTGAGAACTTATTTCAAAATAAAAAAGGGCTGGGGATGTAGCTCAGTGCAAAGGCCCTGAGCCTTTCCATCCCCGGTACCACCAAAACAAACAAACAAGAGATCAATGAAGAAGGAAAATAAATTAGAATATTTCAACTTGGTTGTAAATCAAAAAAGAAAAAGGATAGTAACTAGAAGTTGGGATGTAATTAAGGATTTAAAACAAATTACATGTCAGGGGACAATCAACCAAGTTTTATACGAGGGGAAATAGCTTATAAGAAGGAGTTGAGAGTAGAGGGCAAGTGATGAGCTAATGGGACGGGTGCAGGACCTGTGATAAAACTGGGTGGGTTTGTAGTGAAGGAAGCCGTTTCCTCTTTACTGAGTCAAGAAAGGAGAGAGGAGAACGGCAGTGCCAGGGCAGGGTGCTGTTGTATGTGCATGTTTTGGTGGCCAGAAAGCAGAAAGGGAACTCATTTACCAAGGGTGAAGGAAGAGGTCTGCTGAGCCAGAAAAATGACAGAAGAGAGAGACTAAGGTGTGTCTTTAATTAGATGATGAATGGAAGAGGAGAAAAAAAAATTAGAACGCTAAGTAAAAAAAGTAGTACAGTGCCAGGGAAACTAAGGAGGAAGAACAGTAAGGGAGAGAGTGCTCGAGTCGTCCAATTTCCTATAAGATCACCAGTGATATTGTGGCATAGGAGTTTCTGTTGCATCAACAGAACAGAAGCTGTCCAAAGGATAAAGGAATAAGCAGAGAGAAGAAATGGAGAAATGTCAGAGGGAAGAAATAGAGAAACATCAAAGAGATTAGCGCTTGATCAGATGATACTGGAAAGATAAATATTCACACCAATTTAATGAAGAAAGAACCCCAGGTTATTTCCAGGCACACCAAGGCACCTGCATTTGAAACTAATAGATATTTGGTTATATTAGGTGAAATTGCTAGGATTTGAACATTTTAACCTACAAAAATGTCTGTTCCATTTGATCCAATTCAATATTCAAAAATATGAATAAAGTTTCTTACTAACCAGAAGTCAGAACTTTGTGTTTCATGACACACATGGAGTGAGTAGCATGAAAACTGACAAATCATTAACTTCATTTTTAGTATTTCTGTCTTAGTTCCATTCTCCTCGATGGTACACAATTCCTGACACCCACAAATTAAAGAAGGAAAGGTTTACTTCGGCTCATAGTTTGTAGAGGTTTCAGCCCGTAGCTGGCTGTCTCCAAGGCAGGGCCGCAGGCAGAGGGGCACTGAGGAGGAGAAACAGTCTGTGGCAGGGCAGACATGAAGCAGAGATCAGATCAAGGGAGGAGGGAGGGAGATAGACCTTTCCAGGCCACGCCCTCAGTGAACACCCCCTCAATATCCCATTTAGCTGTAAACTCATCAGAGGACTAATCTGGATATCACAGACTCATGCTGCAATCACCTTCCCCAAGTCCCTCCTATAAGCGCATGAGGATGGGGGGGCATCTAGATACAAATCGTAACAACTTCCTTGTGGTATATGCTGTACCAAGAGAATAATAAATTTCATAATAAAGTATTAGAAATAAGCAATTCTCTTTTTGTTGGCTTTTCATAAATATTATGCAAACAAAAAATCTTTCTTCATATATTTCAGTTTTTATTTTAAGTAGTATTTCGGGGAGTGAAATGGCTTTAAAAGAAGGAAATTATGAATGGTAATATATGTGCTAGAGACATCATTGAGTAAAAGCAACTTTAATGAACTTGATTATTTTGGACCTTATTCCTTGCTTCAGTAATTTTTTTCTTGAAATTTAATTGCTTTAAGGCCAATGAGGTAGGGCATGTAAAATGCAATTAAAAGATGAAAAAAAATCTCTTGTGATTTGATATTAAACAGGAGTGACGGAGTGTGACATTAAAAAATGGTATCAGAGGTGCACACTCTGCATTTTACTTTAATTATGTCAGTTTCGGATTCTGGAACACTGCAGTTTCGCACATGCTTAATTAAATTATGTCAGTACCAATGTTTTCAGGTCAAAAAGTTTTTTGAAGAAAGTTTCAGAGACCAGTGAGACAGGAACAAGTATTCCTTGCCTATCTGGCTGCTGGACCAGCATCGGCTCTTGGCGTCTCTCTCACCTGTAAAGACATGTTGGTGTCCTAGGGATTGATCTGAAGAGAATTAAAAGATGAACGGTGTGATTTTGAGTGCACTTTGGGATCATGGGAGGGAAAGTGGTGTGTATTAATTCCAAAACTCCCACCCCCCTATAAATCGTTTCAGACTAATGCATCTTTTGAAGACATGAAAAATTTTAAAAAGACTATTAAAATTTTCTTTTAAAATATTAAAGAATTAAAGTAATTTTAAGGAAAAATTTAAGAGCTCTGATTATATCTATTATACAGGCAAGAAACTGTAACATCTTAATGTTTTAATGTTTAAGCTGTGTACTGAGGGCCGTATTGTTGATAGTCCAGCTCTAACTACAGTGCTCCACAGTGCAAACCTCACTAAATTCCTAGCCCATCTATTCCTTTCAGTGAATTCATACATGAATATTCAGGAATTATGTATTTCCTTCCCTTGTCCCTGTTTACGTTAATAACAATACTTTTTATCTTTTTCCTTTTGAAAACCTTTGAGAGCTCCTGAGCTGCCCTCCTCTCTTCTTAACTCTTTCTGGAAGCATTTCATGATAAAATTATAAATAAAAATACGTAACTATGGAAGGTTTTTTTATGTAAGTCCTCATCGGGGAGCATTAGTTATGCTAACAGGTAGAGTTTAGGGGCATAATGGTTACTTCAGGCTCTGAGGGGTGTATGCGGGGCCACAGAGAATACCAGCTTCAGATGTTCTGAATTAGACTGGTTATTCGACGGGGTCATGGGGATGAGCTTCTGGAACATTTTAACATATAGTGAAAAACAAACAAACAAAAAACCTCAAGAACAAAATAAAATTTATACTTTTTGTTTGTTCAGTTTATTTTACTTGGTTAACAGTAAGTTAGGTGATTCTCATAATAATTGTAGTCACGCAACATTATGTGGCATTAATAACACACATATATATGTGCATATATGTAACATAGTTTTCATTAAAATGGGTATGATGATCCCCTTTAAAGACCGGGAAAGAGAAAACTCATGTTCACACAGATAGTGTATGGCAGAGCTGAAGTTCCACCTCAGTTCTATCTGGGCCCAATTCCATCATGCCATACAGCCTCCCAAAGGAGTCCTCAGATATCTTTCTAGTCGAGCCTCACCCTCCCAGCTAATAGAGCAACCCTCGTAACGTGGAAGGTCAAAAGTAAACATGTGCCCTCACCCTCAAAATCCAGCTCCTTAACTGTTAAACTAAACCACTTCTACCTGCACATAGCTGACAGGTTAAAAGTAAAAATTGCTAAATTATATATGCTCCACTTAATTAAAATAATTAAAGAGAAGTTTTATAAGCTATAATGACATACATAGAATTTTATTGAGCATTTTTATTACTTTTTCCTGAGATAGTTGATAGTTCAGACACTTCATAGTTCTTTCCTTGATCTTCATATTTTCTTTTTTTAAAGAATGTATAATTAAAGCAAAACACTAGGTAGAGAAGAACACACAAATCCATGTGTACAGCTTGGTGAAATATCACAATATGAGCCTACTTGAGTAATCATCTTCCAGGTGGAAACACTCTGATGCCCCCTCACCTCTTTCCCAATCTCTCCTCCCCTAAGGAAATCATTATCTTGGTTTCTAAACCCATAGATTAGTTTGATCTATTTTAAAATATTTTTTACAAGTAGATTCTCCAGATTTTTAATTTTTTTGTGGATTCTGTTGTTCAGTGTGATAGTTAAATTCATTCAAGTAATTGCCAGTAGCTGTGGTTTTCCAATTTTTACTGATTTTATGATTCTATTTTATAAATATTTCAGACTGAAAATTCTATTGTTCATAAACATTTGAGTTATTTACCTCTCGTAGATGTTATAAATAATACTATCATAAACATTTTTGTACATGTCTCAAAGTAAATGTTTGGCTTTAGTGGATAATACTAGACACATTTCCAAAGTGCTGGTCTCATTATTTTACAATCTTACCAGCCACAAATAAGGGTTCCTCTTCTATGTTTTAGTCCTGATTTCTTTTTTTTCTCCCTTTTTTATGTTTGTTTTTGATGGTGCAGGGAATTGAACTTAGGGCCTTCATACTGGGCTACATTCTCAGTCCTTTCTTATTTTTTTATTTTGAGACAGGGTTTCACTAAGTTCCTAAATTGTTCAGCCTGGGCTCGAATCTGTGACCCTCTTTCCTCAGCCTGGCAGAGTGCTGGGATTACAGGCTTTCGTCTTGATTTCTAGTGTTTGTTAATAAGATCAGTACAGTACAGGTATGCTGAACGTTCTATGCAATGATGAATGACGAGTCTTGCTGAACTCTTGTCACTGCTTTCAAGCGTAAAGTGTAGTATCCCAGCCGGAAATGCCTCTTGGGCAGAGCTGTGAGCGAGGCAGTTTAGTAGCCCATGGAAGGGCTCCAGTGGCTTATCTCATGCCTGAGTAACCACTTCAAAGTTGTCTGACTCATTGGCATTGTTGTTGATTCATTGGTATGAGAGAAAGGACATCAAGCAAGCCATCCAGGAGGGTGTAGAAACACGGATCCTGAAGGCTGCGGTGTGGTCCCGGGGTGAACGAACACTGGGGTCTTCCTAACGTATCTTCTCATAGTATTTGTACGGTAGGGTGGAAGATAGCAGAAGTTCTATGAAACCACTCTGAAACTGGCAGTAACTGAACTGACAACAGTTGCCTAAAACACCTGTCCCATTTCTCTTAAGTAGGTCAAAATCGTTCATAAAATTTCCTTATAATTTCTAATAGTCTTATTTTAGAACTTCTTGTGAAAGAGTCCTATTTTTTACTTAAGAAAAAAGATGTGAGAGATGATGACTTATCTTAGATAATCCTGGTCAGGAAGGACAATTCCAGAAATAAGTTTACAAAATGAGATGGATCGATAACTTTGTGCGTGTGTGCATGTACGTGTGGTACTAAGGATCGAACCTACGGTCTTCACACTGAGCTACATCCTCAAGTCCTTATTATTACTTTTTTTATTCTGAGAACAGCCTCACTAAATCGCTCCATTGCCCAGGTTGGGCTCACACTTGTGATCCTCCTGTCTCTGAAAAAGTCAGTGAGGGTTTGGAGATGGTGTGGAGAAAAGGAGAGAAAATATATATATTTCTTCTTGTTAATGTTAAAGAGAAATTGAACAAGAAAGTCAACTCATAGCCTCCAAAGGATCTTTCCCCACCTTATCTCAGGTACCTTAAGTAGGTGGAGAAGAAAAGGTGATGTAGAAATTTAATATTAAAAGGAGGATTGATAGGGGCTTAATCTCCAGATATTTCCAGTACCCAAAGTTTCTTGGACCAACAAATCTATTCCAGAACTCTTGGCTGTCTGTTTCCCCCCTCTAACATTACACGAATGATCACATATTCCTAATAGAGATTCAGTGTTCTTAATTCCCTTTTCTTCAGTCCATGGAATCATGTGCAGAGTGGTGCTGTCATCAGGGTTCTGGCCACAGTAAAAACAAACAAACAAGCAACCCCCTAAAACCTCAGTAATTTGAAAGGAAGGTTTTCCTGTTCAAATTTTCTGAGCCTAAGGGGCTGAGGATTTAGCTCAGTGGTTAAGAGTGCCTGACTTCGATCCCTGGCACAAAACAAAACAAAACAAAACAAAACAAAACAAAACAAAACCAAACCAAAAAAACCACCAAACAAATTTTCCGAGCCTATTTTTCTTGTATTTACTTTCAGTGGTACTGATTGACCTAGTTGGTTTTTACATTTACCATTGATCCTGGCAATTTTTAAAGAAGAAATGGTAGAGATCTCCTGAAGGTGTAAAAAAGAAATAAAATAAAGAACAAGCAAGAATGGGGCTGAAGGAGGAGAAAAAGCTAGAGGATGAAGAGTGCTTCCGTACACATCGCGGACTCGGTCTGTGCGCCCGCCCGGCGTGGGGACGGGTAGGGTGGACCTTCCCGATGTGCTGCAGAAGGTGGAGTCCCCTTGGGGAAGGCTAGAATCTTCTCCTTCCCTTCTGGCTCCCACTGGGCAACCTTAGGCTGCTCTAGTGTTGGGAACTGAGGGAAACTAAAGGGTAGAAGAAATATTATTTGGCTAAGATAGTTTTTCTGACATTTATATCTGAATAATAAATTTGAATATATCTGCAATTTATTTAGTGTTTAGCAAGTTTTCACAGGTGACTATTTTCCCCCCACAGGATGTTGTTTTAGATTCTTTGGAGAATTTCCTTTTCCTCCATCACTGAGAATTTCTTGCTTATTGCTTCCTTGACTCAAAGAACTCTTCCATCTCTCTGCTTCTAACTAACTCTAGCAAGATCTTGCTGCTAGAAGGGGGCTGAGGAAAAGTAATAAAAACTATATTACAAAAATTTCCCAGGAGCCTGAATCTGAAAACAGTTAATGGCACATATTTCAAATTTCAACCATTATATTTCATCCTTAAATTAGATGACAGATGATTGAAAGAACATTAGCAGTTTTTTGTTGTAGTTTTTATCAATACAGCTTTCTTTTTAGGGTGTTAATGAAATGCTCTGTGAAATTATTACATAATCCTCAAAGACCATTTACAACACTTCCTGTGGCTGAGTACATAAACTAGGTAGGATGGAAAAAGTCGCTATCTTCTTATTTCTTCAAAACTAGGCAACTTTGCTTCAGAACAGTAGTTGAATACAATGCTAGGGCTACCTACTGGAGTCCTCAGTGACTGCTCTACTCTTCTTGTTTCACTCTGCTCTAGAATTATTTCTTGCTCTATGTCTTCAACTATTTTTTCTTTACCTCCACCACCGGTTCACCCACTCACCACCATGTCATCTACACTGGTGTGTGCTGCTTCCAGAAATCCCACCATTGGTGGGTCACCTCCAGCATAAACTTTGCTCCTTCTTTACTTCTTTTATAATGCAAATACCTCCCAGAGGGTCAAATGTGGATGAACTCACTTGAGACATTAAAATGAATTAGTCTCTCAGATTTCTGTGGACACAAGGCTAGCATAAGGAGCTTGGGATTTAAAGAGGGGCTTGAATATTGAAAAAAGGAAAAGAGAAAAAAGCTACAGCAGATATTGTTGTTCGTGTTTCATCTTAGTATAACATGCCACTCATTGGAATCACATATAACCACACAGCCAGATTTCTACCAATTGGCCTGATCTTTGTAGTGGTTAACCTATACCCAGATGTACCTTTAGAAAAAGACAGTATCTCTCAGTACACATTACTACTGGAAAAAAGATGTATTTGGTCCTTGCCTGCCTCTGCCAAAGTCCTTTCTCTTCTCATTATCAACGAGCAACCTGGTCTTTTCCTTTCATCATTCTTCAAATTTGTTCCTTGCTACTCAAATGCAAGGTGAAGATTTCAGAAGTAGAAGCCTTCAGTCCAGTGATCTATATATTTTCTCCAAATATCTTTGCTCCGCCTTCATTTTCTGGGCTTCAGTAGCATACATCTGGAACACCTTTTACTAGGAGATATGTTCTCATGCACACAGGTCTTCTATGAGGTTGCGCATACTCCTTGAGGTCAGTGACTTATGCACTGTGCTTCTTCATTCCCATAGAATAGCCTTGGTGATAAAATTGGGTACATTTAAGACATTTTCTTAAAGAGTGGTTATCAGAGCATTCTGAAGGATGTTTAAAGGGTGGTGTCCAACAATGCGGGTTTTGTAATCTTATCTGCTTATAGCAATGTTGATATCAATGTCAAATACACTCTTTAAATTCAAGATTTTCCAGAGCCTTAAGTATGTCGACACAAGTTGAGAATTTGCAATGGGAATAGTGGTATTCTCAATTTCCTTAATTTGTTTGATAATGGAATCTATATTCAAAAAGTTTTCCATGTGAAATTTTAATTTACTCTGATATCATTTTTACAGATGAGAACAAAAATCTAAGTTTACACAGCTATTTTTAGTAGACCGATATGTAGAAGTAGAGTCTCTCATAGTCTGGGCCTCTGCTCTTTTTCCCACACCCTTCTGCCTTTGGAATGGACACTTAATAAAATGATTGCTGTATGAGGGATGCCAGTTTTTCTTGGCTATCCTAATATATGGGGCTTACAGTTACGACAGAGACAGCAGATGCTCTCGAATGAGGTTTTTAAAAGCATCTTTTTACAATAATCTTTTAAAATTCAAATGAAGGGGAGTTGAGACCACAAAGAGGGTTTTAAAAATAATTAATAAAAAGATATATATTGGAGTGGTAGAGCGCTTGCCTAGCAAACACAAGGCCCTGAATTCGATCCCCGGCACCCTCTCCCTCCAAAAAAGGTATATATATTTTTAAGGTTTCTTAACCTAAAAGACTTCACTAGAATTTAAATAGTGAGCAAATTATGTATGCCTATGTATGTATAAGACACATATGATTATTTTGATGTATATTTTTCCCTGATGAATCAAAGTGGAGGCCAGGGAAGGGCATGATTAACCATTGTGTTAAATTTCCTATATCCATTTAAAAATCCATACGCTACTATTACTTTAACCATCAGTTACTATTATATTGTAGGTCAAGCATGCATTGATGAAAATAATTTAAATTTTAGGTTAATTCTTTCTCATTTTTTCATCTCTATATATCTTCTCATAAAGTGGTTTTACCATACTTAGATAAGTATAGAATGTACTTGGCATTCTTAGTAAACCTTTAATTTGGGATATTTTTTGCTTATGGAGGAAATCTTGAATGAGTTTTAGCTGGATTAACATTAATTCCCCCAAACTCTTGGATTTTAAGGTTCTCCTTTAGTTCTAAATCTGATTCAGTAATCCGTACTCACAAGTAAAACCGTGTAACTTTAAATGATTTAGTAATAATGTGTCTGATCAAGTGACAACTAATCATATTGCGATCAGGTCTGACCAAGAATTACTGCCAAGATATGCAATTAAAAATGACACGTCTTGGGAGTGGGCGTGGGCACTAGAGAGCAAGCTTTACTTCTCATTTGGATCAGTGACTTGGACAAGTTGGTTTCCTCAGAGCTCTGACGCCTTAAGCTTTGGGTGTGAAAGATCAGAGTCTTGCTCTACAAAGCCAGGAGCTGTTGCTGCCTGCTCAACAGAGCATAAGGCAAAGGAAAACCTGGCACATTTTTCTCAGGATTTAGTGTCACTATTGCTTTATTAGGAAATGATAAATAAAACACTTGCTGAATTCTTAAGTGATTTTTCCATTTGTTTCCATTTATGATTTCTATCACCACTTCCTTTCAGATATTAGGAAGTTATGACCTTTCTACTACATAATAGGACCAAATTTTGTCCCATGAATATATCTCAGAAATGATTATGTCCATCAAAATTTAAAAATACTATATAATGGAAAGATACTCAATTTGGGGGAAAGGCCTTCTTTTCACAAAGTAATATACAGTAATTAACTTCTATATAGTAAGTGATGTTCAAAGGAACACCAATAAATTGCCTTCTTTTCTGTTTCTAGATGCTAGTCCTAGTCTAGAACAGTAGAAATAGTAAAAGAGAGTTCTAGGTTACCTTTAAGTTTTAAGGACTTGTTGCAATACTGGTTTGAGTTTATAGCTCCTCAAGAGTGTTCATTGATACCTCTGTCTTTCTTGACTGACTAGAGTTTTTCCTATTTTGTATGATATACTAATAATATAATTGCAGAACTAGTAACATTTTATGTAGTGTGACAAACACAATAAAACTTGTCGTAACAGAGCCATATTCTTCCCCACGAACGACATATAGTTTCTTTTGGAATATAAGGGCATCAGCCAATGTGGTAAAAATCATTTAGTTTTGCTTCTGATTCTCTCGTCTCAAAAGAGGGTGTCAATGACATCAGCAAGGGAACACAGCAGATTTTCTCGTCTGTACTTAGTGAGCTGTGTAGGGCAGTGGAGAAGTCCAGTTCTGACTTGCACACTGGCAAATTTTACCACGCAAGTTGTGTAGCGCAGCACACACCACAGACTTCAGGACAGGCAGCTTCGTCCCAGTTTGTGGACTAACTCTAAAGCACGGGGAGAGCTGGGCAGTGACTGTGTTGCTACATGAGTCAGTGCTCTCCAGACGAGTTTATAGTTGAGTGGCATTTGGCATATTAGTTTTAAATAGGATGTTTCCATTTAGAACAACTACTCTGTTCCTGCAAGAGAAGTGACCTGTTTTTGAAAAAGAATTCTGTCGTGTCTTCTTGGAGAATGAACATAATGTCATAAAAATTAAATGCTTGCCAAGACCTGTGCACGGTGCTTTCTCCCTATATTTTCTTCTAGTTTCAGGTTTTACCTTTAAGCCTTTCACTCTTTTTGAGATGATTTTGTATATGGCGAGATTAGAGTCCAGTTTCATTCTTCTGCCTGTAGAGATCCAGTTTTCCTGGTTTTATTTACTGCAGAGATTGTCTTTTCCCCATTGTGCATTCTTGGGACCTTGGTAAAAAAAAATTTTGACCGTAAAATTTTGAGCGTAAAAGATTTATTCTGAATGCTACATTCTATCCATGGAGCTATGTGTCTGTCTTTATGTTAGTACCATGCTGCTTTCATTTCTATCTTCTCGTAGTACAATTTTTTTTTTTTTTTGTGGTGCGGGGGATCGAACTCAGGGCCTTGTGCTTGCAAGGCAAGCACTCTAATCACTGAGCTAAATCCCCAGCCCCAACAATTTTGAAGTCAAAGAGTATGATGTCTTTAGCTTCATTTTTTTTTTTTTTTAGTTTACGATTGCTTTGGTTATTCAGGATCTTTTGTAATTCCTTGAGTTTGAGGATTGTTTTTTCTGTTTTTATGAAGGCGAATATCAGAATTTTGATAGGGATTACATTGCATTTCTAGGTTGCTTCAGATGACAGATATTAATTCTTCCATGATGGATATTAATTCTTCCATGAATGTAGGGAACCTTTTCATTTCTTTATATCATTTTCAATTTCCTTCATCAATGTTCTATAGTTTTCAGTATACGGATTCTTCATATTCTTAAATTTACTTCCCAGTATTTTATTTTTATATATATAATACCATATTTTGTCCCATTAGCATGTACAATTGTTATTAGTCAATTAAAGATAAAACGATTTCTGTATGTTGAACACTTTTGTGTCCCTGGAGTAAATTTCACTTGATCATGTCAATAATCTTTTTAATGTGCTATTGGATTTGGATTGTAAGTACTTTCTTAAAGATTTTGCATCTATGTTAATCAATGACACTGCCTGTAGTTTCCTTTATTTGCTGGGTCCTTGTCTAGTTGGGTATCAGAGTAATGCTGGCCTTATAGAACGTATCTAAAAGAATTCCTTCCTCTTCTCTTTTCTGGAATAATTTAAGAAGAGTTCTTATTAGTTCTTTAAACACTTGGTAGAACTCAGCTGTGAGGCTATTTGGTCCTGGGCTTTTCTCTGATGGGAGACTTTTTGTTACTAATTCAAACTCATTACTTATTCTTGGCCTGTTTAGATTTTCTATTCCTCATGATTCAGTGTAGGTCTTGGAACCTCTTGGAGAAGATTTCAGACGCTATTCACAGAAGGGACTTAGAGTCGAAAAGCAAACGTTTTAAGGATCACTTCATTGAGTAACCAGCACGGTAGCTTTGTTGGAGAGGAGAGTACACGTGAGAGAGACCGAAGCAGGCAGACTGGAGGAGGCAGCTGTCCTGAGGATTCTGGGCTGGGTTCCTTTTCTGTGGTCCTAGAATTTGCAGAGTAGCCAGGGCATGTGACTGATAGGGCTTCTTCCAATCAACCGACAGTCTCATTTAAAAAGGAGACTTTTTAAATGTATTTGGTCCTAGCTAGAGCAAACTTGGCAGCCAAAACTCATAGGGGTGGGAGAAGAGGGTGGGGTATCAAAACAGTAATGTGAATGCATACAAACGAGGCCCAATTGGGGTGGGTAGGGTCATCATGGATCAACAAGGTTTTTGTGCCCCGGGTGAGACTGAGTGGGCTCTAAATGTGTAAGAATGGGTTCCTGGCTGATAACCTCAAATGAATGAGTCAGGAAGAAGAGTAGTAAAGAAAGAGAGAAAAACAACCCTCAAGTACAGAGGTGAGGACCACCTTGAGTTCAGAGGGGATATGAGGACCCAGCCACAGTGAGACGGGAGGGAAGCGCTTCTCCACAATCCCAGGACCTGGCTTGGCCAGCAGCTGTTGCGTCCCACCCTGGTTTACCTTTGCTTCCTCTCACCTCCCAATAAACTGAGACAACTAGCTTCAGTGTCCTCTCCGGCAATCTAGCTACCACCCTACTCCGCTCCAACATGGGTGCAGCCAGAGTGTCAGTGCGGCGCACCTACCCAACTCCTGCCCCTTCAGACACTACTGTTGTCTTTTTGAAGAAGGGAAGGGGCAGCCTGGCATGGCTAAGATCAGGGAGGGAGGGACCTGGGCTCTTTATTAACATACACAACACTCACAGCTAGCTTTCCGGAGAATTCTCTGGATTCAGCCCTGCCCCTCACTGACACAGGCCTGCAGCTGCTTTATAAGCAGCACTCCTCAGGTTTCCTCGGGTTAGTCTGGAAGGCTCCCTCCAGTTTACTGACTCCGCTGTGCCGCAGCCCTGGCCCCCTTAAAATAAAGACTCATTCTGGTGTGCCTGTAAACCGCTTTAGGATTTATTTCTTGGGTAGTGTGAGCTCCAAAAGCTCTGTAAATCTACTCAGGAGAAGATTACCATACTACTATCCTGAGTAGTGTGGACAGAATGGTCATTTAAAAACACAGAGCAATAAACACTAGTAGCCCTTAGCACCGAAGATCTGCAGAGACCAAGAGCCCTCAGAGACCAGCACCCGCTAGAGTCACGGGAGTCAGTGCTCACTGTCAGTGGCCAGCAGCGACCGTGACCAGTGGCCGTGTCAACAGTTGGCATTCGGGATTATCCAGTGTCATGTGGCGACATCAGGACTGTGAGCAGAGCCCGCTTAGCAAAAAACCCCCAGGCAAGTCGCAAAGACAGCGCCATATGCTCTGTGAGACCGATTCTTGCCGTTCTGTCCATTTTAAACATTGCAAAAATAATTTTGAAAGATCACACTGCATGATAATAAACAGTATATTTGCAAAATCATAAAAGCAAAACAAAGTAAAAAATATTGTACAAGTAGAAAGCAACAAATATAGATTTAAAATGAGCAAGTAGTGATTTAAAAACCTTTATCATCCCAAATAAAATAATGCGCTTTCTTAAGGGAAAAAAAAGGTAACATGAGATACAGGAAACCTGAGAGGAGCTCTTACCTGATAACTTCAGACTTCTAATTCTTGGGAATTTTCAGAACGTGAAAATGAAAATGTTTTAAAATAAGTATTGTTAAATTTAAACAATGCAGGTTTTTGGCAGGTAGAGCCTTAGACACAAGACTCTTTGAACACAAGGACTAGATCACGGTCCACATAACTACTAGGTGATGTAAAAATTTAGGTTGACTTAAACGACACACCAGGTGCAGACAGCTCTGCTTGCCCTTCCTTTGTGAGTCGTAGAGCAGTCTGACGTGTGTTTAATCCCATGTGAGCAGGGGAAGGCTGAACACAACCCAACATTTCTCCCCCCTCTAAGGTAACCTTCGGGTTCTTTGTTAGTAGGTACCAGAGTTCCATGCTAATCTTTGCTTGAAACTTAAGCTTTGGAGCTACCCAATGAAATTAAACAACTCTTCGCCCAACATCATGCAATCTGAAACATATGAAGGACTGGAAAAATGTAAATAAAGCTACTGTAAATAGGGAAGGAAGGGGAAGTGGAAGGGAAGGGTGGGGATGAAGGGGGGAAACCGAGATACATCATGTACAGCTACAAATTAAGTATTATGAATGTGATCATTATGATGCAATGTACCAATACATGTTCTTAGTAAATAAAATTGAATTAAAAAAAAAAAGAAATATATGAAGGAAAAAAGGGCATTGTTTGTGACTATACCAAGACAACAAACAAATCCATACCTACCCGATTCCAACTAGGAGATGGTCACCATATCTTGCACTCTACACAGTAAGTGTTCTCAGTTCTGGTAACCTATTGGGAAAGAAAGAACATTAGGAGCCCTAGCTCTGCCCCGAGGATGAGTCTAGAATTAATATTAATTTTGTAAAACGCTATTTGATGTGGGGGAAAAAGTGAAGATAAAGAACAGATAAGAATTTTTTGTTACTCTTGGGATTTGACCATCAGTTTCATTCTTAGCATCCCTCTTTGTGAAGACTGGCCCATGTCTGCCATTGTCTTGCTGGAGCCTGGCTGTAAGGCAGAAGACTGCAAAGATTATAACACCACCAGCCCCTTGAATGGAAGCCCAGCTTCCAAGTCTGGCTACTATGTTCCTCCCACAGAGCAGAGTTCCTTGGTACTCCGCTGTCTTCAGATCTTGCCAAGTGCTCATGGATTATGAGACAGGTTAAGGGTTACAAATACAGATCAAATTCCTTCCTTACCCAGAAGTCAAAGCAAAAGGAGTTAGGAAGGGAGAAGAGAAGGAAAGTAGAAGATGATTTCAATTTTTGAAGGCAATTTTACTGATTTGTTGACTGACTGATCACAACACTAAAGTTGAAGGTGATCCAAATGATAATATTCATCCTAAAGAGACACAAGTTGTAGCTCAGTCAAGCTTTGCATTCTGTCCTGAAGTACGAAGCAGGGATTTTAGATCCACATTTAGGATCCTTAGGCCATGGTAGTTTGGGGACCTTCTCTGTCCCAAGTGTTGACTAGGGAAGCCCAACTTGGCATTCAGTATTTAGTAGTTTAGTAGGAAGTCTTAGAACTTGTAGGTATAAATTATGTTTTTAGTTGCAAGATTTGGGATTTGTAGCACAAATATTTTTTGTGTCACTTTCTAAAATAGATTCACCAAAATCACGGTTGCCCTCATCAATGGTAACAACCACCCAACCTCCCAGTTCCTTTAGGAAATTACAGTTTAGCACTTGCATATAACCCACACAGGCTCCCATATACTTGAACTCATATCTAGATTACTCATAATACTTAATACAATGTAAATGCTCTTTAAAGAGTTGTTGGGCTGTATTGTTTAGGCAATGATGACAAGAAAAAATTTTGTACATGCTCTGTACAGACAGAATATTTTTCCAACTATTTTTATCTGCAGTTGGTAGAACCTTCAGACACAGAATACATGGACGGAGAGGGATGACTATTTATTTTCATACAAATACATAATGAGAAAATATTTTATAGGGATATTAAAATATGCACTGAAGTGAGAGTTACCTCTTTGTGGCAAGGACATGTGTGGAGTCTTGCATATTTTATAAGCTTGCTACTCAAAGCACGCTCCTTAGACCCACAGCACTGATACCATCTGGGAGTGTGTCAGAAATGCATGGTTTCAGGTTACACACTAGACCTCCTGGACCCAAACGTGGAGTTTAACAAGATCCTCAGGTGATTTGTTGGTATGCTAAAATTTGAGACACCCCACTTCCTAGTGATCTCTCTGTTCCACCTTTTGATTAATTTGGTCACATACTTAGAGAAGAGTTAACTCTCTGAATGTGAATTACTTTGGGTATTCTCTGCAATCATTTATTCAAGTGATGTCTTCTCCTTTTTCTGCTTTTAGACCACAGGCACTTGCTGTCTTCAGGAATGATGACACACTAAAATTATCTTCGTGGAAGGTACTTCTATCTACATAAATTGTAACTGGGGAGTTGTCCTTAAATAAAATTACACAGTGTGCTCCAAAACTATGTGTGTGATTGTGGCATGAGAAGCTGACATAGTAACATTTAATAAAGAAACCTTAGAAATACTCCTTTTTCACCACTAGGTGGAACTAGAGTAATTTTGAGTACATTTTTTCAGGCCCATCAGTTGCTACTGCTGGCGTATTCCATAAACTGAAAAGGATAGAAGAAATCAATTATTTAATTCTAATCTCCTTAATTTTATAGATAATAAAACAGAGGTTAAGTAATATTAATTAAAATTGTATCTGTCTTATAAAATACAATCTAGGATACTGGAGGAAGAAGTGCTAGTAATTCTTGATTCTTCAGTTATTTTCATTCATAAGAATAATGTGTCATTATTTTCCAGCGTGAGGGAAGATATATTACCTAAGTGCTGTTACTAAAATAGTTACTAATGTTTGTTACTAATACTGACTTTAGTTATTAGTTACTAATGTTTGTAAAAATATGCTAGGATAAAACTGTTGTTCATTATTCCTAATCTGTAATTAATCAGGATCAAGTGAGAATTCTACTCTATTTTTCTGGTGAAGAAATAATCAGTCTCCATAAAGACATATGAGCCTTCAATTAGATTTATTTTCATAACATTTTTGGTTTTTATACCTCATATTTGGTTCATGTTAAGTAACCTAGAATAGGGGTTTAGTTAGCAGGGTCGGTGAGGGAGTACATGATGCTTCTCAGGATTTGAAAATGTATGTGTATCTATATCCATATGGATGTTTATATCTATATTCATCTATGTATACATGACTGGAATAGGTTATTTCTAAGGCCCTTAAACTGTTATATTCAGATTCTCTTCCTTAAAAATAATGGTAATGGGGCACCTATATGCTGTTATGAAAAAAATGACTGGCATGGTTAATTTTAATTTCTAGTTTGCAAAACAGGCCAGAATAACAGTTGGATGTTATGGTGATGTGTGTGTGTGTGTGTGTGTGTGTGTACACACACACTTCAGATAATCAGATGAGATATCTGAATAAAAGGCATTAAACATGTTTCCAGAATGGTACAGTAATCTCCATACTCTTCTTTGTTCCACAGGAGACACTAACAGATATTTTGGCCTTATACCTTCTAAAGGCTATTGAACCACATTTCTGCTCATCAGAGCAAAGACCGTGTGTAAAAATTGTTGCAGTAATGCCTCGGGGTTAAAAGCTGTTTCTTAAGTACTAGCAACTCTTACTCTAATGATGCCCTCCTTTTGATATTTCTGTAACATGGCTGATTTTGATGAGTTAAAAATTTGTACCCAGTACTGAATCCCGACTAGTGCTTCCATGTTGACGTAAAAGAGGATACAGTATGTTGAAGCAGCACATTAAGAGCTGGAGTCAGAGCATACAGGAGCTGCCTGAAGCGCCTGGAAGTCAGCACTCTGACCATGGAGCCCGAGATCCACTGAGTGTCCTCAGGACATCTTCTGCGCAGGACAGTCTCAGGTGTGGGACGTGCAGGGCCTTACTGGCACAACCACATAGCCCGAGTCACTCAATATATAAATGCCATCACAAGGAAGACTGGGTGATCCTAAAATTAGGGCAGGGACTTGTAATAGTGCCAGGGGAGGAAATGTCCTGTGGCACGCTGGGAGAAGGCAAACTGACCTCAGGTTTCAATGGTGGCAAGGTTGATACATCAAGGAGTATCTTGGCAGGGTGACTGTGGCCTCTGCTCTCAGCTCCATCACAAGGACAGAGAACAAAAGGCAGTCAGGTGTGGCCCTATTTCACAAGGTGTTTCGCATGAGAAGGGCCTGATGGAGATTCTGGCTCTACCACTGGGCAAACTTTCCTTAACGTACTTCTGAAAAATTGACATAACACTCCTCAGTGAAAGTTTAATGGGGATTAGTGTTAATGGGTATAAGCACCTGGAAACACAGAATCTAACACACGAAAGCCACTCAATAAACTGGTATCTGCACGAAAACAGTCGGCCCGTGTGGCAACTTGCATCTCACAGTCCTCGGGAGCACAGAGTGAGATACTGTGAAAAGTATAATGTTTGACACACAAGTATAGAGTACTATTAGGGTTGGAAGTAAAAAGGAAACTCACTAGATTCTGATTACAGTCTGATTACAGGAGGTTGAGAAGAAACCCTTAAGGGCTCAGTTAGAGGGCTACGGGGGCTCAGGACACCACACCCAAAAATATGACTAAAGGAGACCAAAATGTGCCACACAAAGTAAACTTCTTTGGCATTTTTAAGTTGGTTATTCTGAGAAACTGCAGACACAGGAGTAGATCTGAAAAATAAAAGAGTTTCTTTTGGTAAAAGAAACTTACATATATAAAGGAAATCTACATTACTGAAGTACAGATGTTCCTTGAATTAGGATGGGGTTGGCTTCCTCTGGATAAAGCCATCATAAAAATCTGGATGAAATGCTGGTAAGTTAAAACGTGTTTAATACAGCTAACCTACAAAGCACCTTAGCTAGCTGCACCTAGCCTCCTTAAATGTGCTTAGAAACTTATATGGGCCTACAGTTGGGCAAAATCATCTACTACAAAGCAGACTTGACAACAAGGTGTAGACTATCTCATGTAATGTATTAAAATTTTTACTGAAAGTGAAAAACAGGATGACTGTATGAATGTGCTTTCATTACCAGGTTTTATTCCCCGAGTCTTTATCTGCATAACATGATAACCTTTATTCACCAATACAGTCCCTCCTTGTACCTTCCCATAACTGGGGCCCCCAGGAGGCCCAAACCCGTTTTCTGTAGCTCAGGATGCTATTTAAACTTCAATTATCTGATGCTTTTGAAGTCTCACATTTTGTGGAACTCCTGTGTACATCAACGTGATTAAATTTCTTTCCTTTAATGTGTTTTATGTTAATTTAACTCACAGCCAGCCAAAGAATCTAAAAGGGTGAAGGCAAAAATTTTTTCAATCTACTATAAGGGAATACAAACCAACACGATATTTTTGAATGTCAATGATAAACAGAAACCTCCTATGGAATTTTAGTTTAGAAACCTAATTCTTTGAGTCATTTCCATCTCATCCAGCAGCTTCTAATAACATCGCCTAGCTGGGCTCTGGTGTACACTCATCTGGAAGCCCTCTCGAGGCCTGGGTGACCTGCGGGTGGAAACAGCAGGTTCTTTCAAGCGGGTGTGGGAAGCCAGGGTGGTGGCACAGGTTTGTAATCCCAGCAGGAGGATCACAAGTTCGAGTTCAGCCTGGCAATTGAGCAATTTAGTGAGATCCTTTCTCGAAATTTAAAAAAAATTTTTAAAGGGTCGGGGGGGAGAACCAAAGGGATTTATTATGCAAACAACCCACCGAACAGGCGAATCAACCCCTTCCATCCCGGGCGGTGGATTCCTCTGGGAATTCGGCAGGAAAGACGGCGGCGGCCGAGCGGTCCAGCGTGGAGCGCAGGGCCGAGCTTCCGCGTGGTCCCCTCGGGCCTGCCGGGCGCACGGAGGCGCCGGACCGCCCAGTGGCTGGCGTCCCGGGCGGCGTGGGGAGCGGCGGGCGAGTCCAAGCTCGCCGGGGTGCGGGCGGAGACGCGGCAGGTGGAGCCGGTTCGTGCCTCTTGACCCGCTAGCCCGGCCGGGGGGTCCGGGACTTTGGGTGGGGGGAGGGGCCGGGGCAGGGAAGGGCGGGGCCGGGCGCGGGCACCTCCCATTGGCTGCCCGGCACCGCCCCGCGCGGCTGCCTTTATAGAGGTGCCGGCGCCGGTGCAGCACAGCACGCTGCCCTCGACAAACGGCTCTGCTCCTTGCGCCGCCCGCCCGCGCCCGCTATGGCCACCATTCAGCAGCTGGTCGGAAGATGGCATCTGGTGGAAAGCAAAGGCTTTGACGACTACATGAAGGAGTTAGGTGAGGCATCTGGCCGGGCGGCTCCTGCAACGTGGCACGCATGTGGCCGTTCTGTCCCCGGGCCCCGCCCTCCTGCCAGCGCCCGGCACCGCGCGGTACCACGCGGCAGCCGGCGAGGAGAGCAAGGCGCGCGCCTCCAGCCGCGGGATCGCGATGTTCCGCCCCGGGCCCAGCCGTCTCGCCGTCTCATCCTCCACGCGGCGCGCCGCATGGCTTCCGGTCCTTCCGCGAGCGCACCCTCGCCCGGCCCGAGCCGAACTTCTTCCCGCCCGCTTTGCGCAGCCCCTCGAGTCTCCCCTTTCCTTTCCCCACCACCGTCCTGACCCATCCTGGCGCACCCACGCTCCTTCCCACCCGGCCGTATCCTTTGTTCCGCGATGGAGCGCAAGGCCCCCTCCCAGTCTCCACGGGGACGCTGGGTGGCGGGCGCGGTCCCCTGTAGAAGCTCTGAATGGGCTGCGGCTTCGGCTTCGCAGCTTCCGCAGGCCCCTTGCCCGCTCTCGCTGGGTGAGCCAGGCCTTGCAGCACTGGACTTCTTGGCGCGGCGGGGTGCTGACGGCGCTGACCACCTGCTGGCATTGCCTGGCCTGGCACCGCAGTGGCAGCGGGGCTGTGAGGAGAGCGGCGAGACGGACCTGGGGTCACCTGCTGTCTGTGTGCTACTGTTTTTTCCTCTGAGGCTGGAGGGTGAGGGGCATGGAGACCGTGGGCTTGGATAGAAAACCATAGTCAGAAACTGCTGGCCTGCGGCTGCTAACCGCTGCAAGATGGGGAAACTGCTGGCGCTGCAGAAAGTGTTTGACTTCTTAAAGGCTTCCAAGAGAGTGAGTCTCTGTAGGAAGATTTAGCTTCTCTCTTTTACTTTAAATGGTGCTTCATTTCCTGTCGCTGCCTTTTCCTAAGCCCATACAGCGATTGCATGCAGGTCAAGAGGATGTACAGATAGCAAACAAAAGTGGACCTTTAACGTAGGACGGATGCTCTCTGCAAGGGGTTTCCATCCCTGAGGGACCGCTAGGACCAGAAGGCCACTTGGGAAGCTGGTATCCCAGAGAGGTTAACCTGAGGGTTCTCTGTGGTCACTAAATAACCCTCCATTGACACCTTGTCTCTGGATACTTCAGAGTTACTCCTTCACAAGTCTTTGTCCAAGACAGTGTGGTGAATTATGAGTGTATTACTGTACGACCAGTAGAATAAAAATACAGTATTTTTCTTTTTTTTTACTGACCAAAATGACTTGAAAAAAGCCATTTCTCATCCGTGACATACAGTTTGAATGCATGCGGTTATGAGGACTAGGTGGGGAACAGTTTTGCTTCCCACTGAGAGCAAATGTATGCTTAGGTCAGGATGGCTTCTTTTAAGAGTTCTGGAATCATGAAGGTTGATCAGGCTCAACTCTTTAAGGAACAATCACCTTATGGAAAGAGTCCATGTATTTGTCCAGAGTGAGAGTACATAATGACTCAACTAACAAGAAGAGGCCTGAGCTCTGAGGAGGCCCCCAGGGACGCTGAAAGCCTGGCTGAGTGTTCTGACAAGGGACAGTCCTGCTGCATAGGTTCCAGTCTCATGTGTGAAACAGGTTTAGCCTGGATCTGAGGTCCCTTATGAATGTTGACACAAAGAGGAAATACATAACTTAATAAAGTGGAATTTCATAGCTGTATTACTCTAGTAATGAATAGGCTGCAAAAAGGTAAAAGTCAGTCTTGAGATATTCAGATAGACAGTGTTTTGAATAAGCAGTACACAATCATGATGCCAATAAATGGGAAAAAAATCTTACCCTGAAAAACAGAAAATAGTAGCTAGGCGTGGTGGCACGCACCTGTAATCCCAGCATTCGGGAGGCTGAGGCAAGAGGATTGCTATGAGTTTGAGGGCAGTATGGGCTACATATTGAGTTCAAGGCCTGCCTGAACTGCATAGTGAGACTGTGTCTAAAAAAAGAAAAAAAAAGGAAAAAGGAAATTATACAGCTTTGAAATATTTTCTGTTTTCCAGGGTGAGAGTATATCCATTTATTAACATTGTGATTGGCTATAAACTCAAAAGTTGTGCTCTTTGAATATCTAGCATGATGGAGATTGGTTTTTATTTTGCGTAGTCGGTTATTTATCAGGGATATTTTTATGTGGCAGCCTGTGTGCTGGAGTTAGAATGCAATGGTTGGCAGAATCCAGTATATACAAAAAGACGGCACTACCTCCTGAGTTTGCAATTTTGAACCTTTAGCTTCAGCTTCTACCAGCTGCTTTGAGTAAATGAAGTTAGGGAGTGAAGCTTCCCCGACTTGCTCAAGGCCGGCGTGGCGTGGTAGCTGCGAGCACTGAGATTGAAGCCGGGTTCTTTGTGCTGTTGATTCCTAGCAGAATGAGCTGGAGTCAGTTACTTCAGTGCCTCACTTCCTCATCTCCGGCGGAGACAGGAATATCCACCTGGCCCTGGGCTGTTGTGAGGCTGACAAAAATTAATGTGCATAAAGGTTCTGCAATCAAATAATATCAATAAGTGCAAATCAATAAGTGCAAATAAACCAGGCGTAGTGATTACAGTTGAACTATTGCTTTTATTATCTAAATTATAACCAGTCTTTTGTTGTTCAATGTGACATAACATTCCACAGGAGTGGGAATGGCTATGCGAAAAATGGGTTCAGTGGCTAAGCCGGACTGTATCATCACTTGCGATGGCAACCACCTCACCATTAAAACCGAGAGCACTCTGAAAACAACGCAGTTTGCCTGTAACCTGGGAGAGAAGTTTGAAGAAACCACAGCTGATGGCCGAAAAACTCAGGTCAGCCATACCGTTTTGTGGAATCACAGAAACTTCTAGAATGATACATTGTATTAGTAACATGTTTATACTCAAACACTTAATGAAAAGTTGAGTTTTGGCAAACTAATGAAAGTACCAGCTTCATAGAATAAGTGTCTTTTTTCACTTTCTAGATTGAAAAGAATGAACTATTTCGTGAGTAAAATCAGTGTGGTTGATCAAGGAGGCCTAGAAAAGACAATGGAAAAAGTGTTGATTAAGGAGGTTATGAGTCATGGAGATGCTTGTAATGCCTTTTTGGAAGATTAAAAGTGTACTTTATTTTTGCAGACCGTCTGCAACTTTATAGACGGCGTGTTGGTTCAGCATCAGGAGTGGGACGGGAAGGAAAGCACAATAACCAGAAAATTGCAAGATGGAAAGTTAGTGGTGGTGAGTGTCAAACTGCTCCTGTCCTACTGGGCTCCTTGCTTGCATTCATAGTTTCCGTAGCTGTTCTTTCTCATTGGTTATGAACAGGAGAAGTAAGTTTGGGAAGGAAAAAGTGCAGAATAAAAATTAAATACAAGAATGCTCATTAGCAGGACAGCCATTCGTGTGACAGAGAAGTGACGTGGTGTAGCAGAGCATTTAGCTGCAGCTGGGCTTTGTCCTTGCTGAGCTCCTGCATTACATGGTAATCTTGGGAGGCCACCAAGCTGTCCTCTTAGGCATACATACATTTTTCCATTCTTTAAAATGAGGAATAAATTTGCTAAGACCGAATATGTAATTTAAATAGTATCTGCAGTACTCTGGTTTTCAGTAAAACAATAGGATCTAGCTTATCTCAAACCCAGGAATTCTAAAGCATGTTTTCTCCATCTGTGAAATAGATTACAAGGTTTTGTAGGATTCTGGTCCTGAGATTTTATTACTTAATCACCAGTGCTCTGGTATGTGAGACAAGCCTCACTGATATCATTCTTTCTCCTAGGAGTGTGTCATGAACAATGTCACCTGTACTCGGGTCTATGAAAAAGTAGAGTGAAAATTCCATCATCGCTCTGGACAGGAATTAGCTTCGAGAATGAATAAGCTCAGTTCAATGAGCAAATATCCATGCTTCTTTTTTTTTTTTGGTCATTACTTTGTTCAATTACCTTTATGACAAGCATTTTACATGCAACTATTTCAAAGTGTTGATTTAACCGGGATCATTTCTTTGGTCAGTAAATAAATAAATGTGTTTATGCTAATCAACCTTGTACATATTCTTTAATGTTATAAGAAATTAGTGATGCATTTAAATAACTAGCAATTTAATAAATTCTGAGTAATCTTGAGGCTGGTATATTGAAATTATATCTTAGTGATTTCTATGTAGAGCTACTTTTGCAGCAAATAGAGTACCAGATTTACGCTTGTTCTATAGTATCTGAACATTGTATCACACCAAGAATTTTTCATTTCTTTAGAGATTTCTCATTGGAATGTAGTGACACAAACCTTATAATTTAAATATTAGAATTGAGATTAAAGTACCGCACTTCTAATGGTATGTTTATAACTACTATTTAGGAATTCTGCCACTAAAAATCCCAGTACTACAAAAAAACAGAAAAACAAAACCTCTGTTCCATTTCTCAGACCCAAATACAAATAACCACTCATATTTGAGAAATAGTTTGTAGGCACTGGGCTGGCACTTTGTTTCCATGATCTTCAGAACAACATCAGAGGGGCTGGCCCTGTTGTTTCTGTCTGCAAACAAGAGAACGGGCATTTGGTTAACTAGCTTGTTCAAGGACACGGGAAGTAGTAGAGCTAGAGTGTGAAACTGTGTCTTGTTGTGACCACTCAGTGTATTTAATCATTCCACAATGCTACCTCTTTTTAGCTTGTACAGAGACCCTGAGACTAAAGTCTCAATGTGCTGGTTGAGACTTTCCTAAACCATCCTCCATGTGTTGGATGTTAGCTGGTAAGAATCTTCTCATAAGAATCACCCACGACTAGCAATCAGTGAGGGTCTCTCACTGATGCCACCGCCCTGTGCTCTCAGTGTGTAACCGTAAGCATGGCACACTGGAAATGTGGCTAGTGTGAATTGAGAAGTACGATGAGATTACAAAGACTTGGTATAAAAAGTAAAATACCTCAGTGATTTTTTTATATTGGTTACATATGAAAGCAAGATTGTTGAATGTAGTTCATTACCTAATTATATGTTAATGAAATTTTACCTATTTCTAATCTTTATAAGTGTGGCTAGGGAGAAAATTGAGAAGTTGCATATGCTTGTACTTTTATATCCATATTATTTGATTGGACAATGCTATCTTAGATTCCCTTTTTATATGAATTACCATCTTGCTGTTTTTAGAGCCCATGGTAGGATTTTTCCTTCATCCTCCTTTTTTGCTTCTACTAATTGTATGTTTATTTGACATTCTCCCTGAACCAAACACCAAGCTAAGTCCTTGAAGTACTTTGTAATTCTCAGGACAACTCTAGATAATGTGTATTAACTGTGGTTTTCCTTATTATATAAATGAGGAAACTAAGGCTCAGTATAGGTAATGGTCCCAAGCCATGCAGCAAGTACAAGTAATAGGGCAGATAGGAGCATTGGTTTTTCTGACCACATAACCTGTGCCACCGCCTACCATGTTCTAATGCCATATTGCTTCAGTTTACGGGCTCTGAGTATTGCTTGAGGAGCAGTAGGCCAACGTTGCTTACTTGGCCTAGTTGTTGACATTTTGGTATTGGATTGTAGCAAGCATCACTGGACTCTTACCCCAAGAACATGGCCACAAAATGCCCGAGGCACTCACCATTCTACCCCAAATACTCCATACATGGTATTTCCAAAAATCCTCTAAGGGCAGGGTAACATATACCAAGTTGAAAACCACAGGATACAACAAGAGTACCCCAATTTTATGCAACCTGGTGTCAAACTTTTTCTACTTATCTATCCTTTCATGATTGCCCCGTCATCAAAAGACCTAACACTGATGCCTTCATTATTATTTGTATTTCCTTTTAACTGGTAGTATGCTGGAATATGTTTACTTCTGCAACACATAGAATCTCCAGGGAGGTTTATTCTTACCCTAGATCTGTCAGATCTGATTCTTGTCCTACGCTTCAATGCTTTGCTGCCAATAACCTACTAGATGTTTCAAACATAAGCTAAAAGAAAAGATAAACACAAATTTCTACCAAATATTTTCTTATGAATGTCTCATTGTAAACTAGTTTAATCTTTCTAAAATCCAATGTATGGTGCTTTTCCCTTTGGAGGTAGTCGGAATCCAACCCTTGCTTTCTACTCTTTAGTAATAACATAATTCAAGGCAAATTACTTAACTTTTCTGAATCCTAGTGACAGTCTTTGTCAAAGGATGTAACATTGCTTGATCATGATCATGAAGTCTTTTTAAATACAGGGCCCAGGATGTAAAGATTTAAAAGTCCCACCAGCACAACCGATAGAACCTTCTGTGGTGGTGATGATGGAAACACACTATGATATCGGTGCCATCCACTGTGGTAGCCACTAGCCACATGTGGCTGAGTATTGATGGCTTGAAACTTGAAGTACAACAGAAGAACTGAATTTCTCATTTTATTTAATTAACTAAAATGTAAATTTAAATACATACGTGTGGTTTATGACTGCTGATCTGGACAGAATGGGATGCTATTGCTTTCCAAAATCAAATTTCTTATTTTTATTCCACAGCCATACTTCTTGTAGTATTCTCCATTCCAAACAAAGGGAATGCCACTTTTCCAATTCCCAGGCTAAATGCTTCAGAATTATCTTTGATTTTTATCTTTCTTTCTCATGTCACATCTAATCTATTAGCAAATTATTTCAATTTTACTTTCAGAATATATGTAGACTCCAACTGCTCACCCCTCCCCCATAACATCCTGGTTCAAATGCCACCATCGTCTCTTCTCTCCCTCTAGCTGCCCATCCTCCCAGAAACTATCATTTTACAAACAAGTTTGAACACAGATGTTCTTCGACTCACAGTAGGGCACCTCCTGATAAAGCCATTGCAAGTTGAAAATATAAGTTATAAATGTGTACAATACAACTGAACTACTGAACAGCACAGCACAACATCACAGAGCGCTGCAGGTATCCGTTTAGCCTATTTAGTGCCTGGCCGCCCGGGAGCTGTGGCTCACCGCTGCTCCCCAGAGACTCTCCTCCCACATGTTGCTGTACAGCGGCAAGGCGAAAATTAAAAATCTGAACTCTGGTTTCTGTTGAAGGCGTATGGCTTTTGTACCATAGTGAAGCTGAGAAATCCTAAGGCAAGCTCTTGTAAGTAAGGGGCCATGTAGTTGTCACCTCTCTACTGAAAGCCTTCCATTGGCTTCTCATTTCTTGGGGAGTGGAAGCTAAAGCCTTTGTAGGTCCTGCATGGTTTTCTGTGTCTTCCAGCCCCTGACACCTCTTGATGTCACCTCTCAGACACACTCCTAGCCACACTCACCGCTGTTGATGTAGGTATGCTCCTGCCTCAGGGCCTTTGTTCTTGTCACTTCTGCCTAGAACGGTGTGCCCTGAGGGTTCTGCAGCCCCAGGTTTCTTCCTTCCTCCTATTCTTTTTTCAGATGTCCCTTAGCAGTGAGTCATTTCCAGAACACATTATACATAATAGCTCCCAGCCCTCCTCTGCCTTTCTCTCAGTCCCTTCACACTGAGTACACCAGCCCTGACTCACGACATGTTTACTTGTTTAATTTCTCAATTGTTTTTGGTTATCATCTGTCTCCCTTACTGGAAAGGAAGTTCCACAGAGAAGGAACTGTTCTTACAGTTCTCTCTCTCCTTAAGAAGGAACTCCGCATACAGAGGTGTTCCATAAATATTTGTTGAATAAATAAATTCATTCATAAATGAATGGCTTCATTTAACACCTCTCAGTATTATTTGAGATCCTTCATGATGATGCTTCCATTTATTTTTTTAAAACCGTATTTCTTACCTTTATGCAAATTTAATCAGGTCTTTTCCTTATCCCAGAAGTAGCTGGTTGATGACTGTGGAATGGAATGTTTGAAATAATAAGCAGGGAGTTCCTCAGATATCAGTTTTATACATTTGGTCCCACACGTCAACTTTTTAAACACTCAATAACATTCTACTTTAAGATTTTTATGCGATTTTTTTTTCAGCAGAATAACCACTTTTATGACGTTTAGAAGTTTCAGAATCCTGAAGTCATTGTGAGAAAGTCACGTCAATGTCAAATAGATGTTTCAAAAAAAATAAGCAGGGAGTTCAGTGCTTTGCCGTGTCTGGAAATAGGTTGCTCAATTTGGATTCGTGTGTAAGCTGAATACTCTGCTAACAGGCAAAGTCTGCCCAACAGACTGGGACTTCAGTTGTTTGTGGAACATGGTGCAGATGATTTACTGTAAGAAAGATCATGTAAGGCAAGTCAAACCCTCACGAAAGAGAAATGTGCAGGACGGGTTGATGTAACTTTTGGATTAGGTCCCTGAGCACTGCAAAGCCATCAGAGATGAGTGATTTGGTGAATTAGGACCATCAGGTCATTGTTGGCACTCAGGGGCATGGCTATATTGTATACCCAGTGGCTGTTAGGTTGCATTTATTGATAACATATTTAGTGTTTTCTTGAGTCTTAACCTCTTGAATTGTTTTCTCAAAATTCTGAGCTTTGGCATTGTGTTGTAACAATAAAAAGGTTGAGAAACATCCTTTCAGCATCTAGAGTTTGAGTCTTCCAAGTCTACTTAAGCTATTTCTCAGTGCTTGCTGGTTGTAAATAAATGACTGTTAATGTCTATTGTACCTTAAGTTCACTTTTAAGTTTATAGGAATAATAATTATAACTTCTCCCTAGGTTTGTGGGCTCACTGAGCTTTTTAGTGTTGCCCTTTTAGAACTGACTGTGGTATGGCGGGTTGTGTGGGTTGATGGGAAGAACTGTTGAAGCTGATGAACTGGTTTAAAAAGCTGACACTTATTTCAAAAGGTTGTGAAAGGCAGTGAGGTATGATTTGCCACCAGTCACACCATGGCTGGGAAATACCAGGAGTCTTGTGACATCTGGCCTGTCAGGCTGTGTCACCAGATCACGTGTGTGCATTTACTTACAGTGCAATCCCTGACCTCCTCCGCTGCTTCCTCCCAGACCCCCGGCGCACCACACACTTTGGAAAGGTCAGAAAGAGGATAACAGCTTTTGAAAAGAGCACTTTTGAAAGGTGTTGACAACAGGATGTCATGAGGACAAAGCTAGAAGGGCAGAGCTGGATCGCATGGAACCTACGTCCTAGTGTGAGAATGTAGAACATACATGATTCAAACAAAGGGCAGAGATGAGGAAATACAGCTAGAAAAGTGCAAACCAAACAGTATGATACGGATGGGAGGAAGGTGGAAGCTACTTTGTAAGGGGTGGTCAGGAGGGCACGTTCAAGAAGAAGGTGTTTGAACAAGCCCTGAGTGACAAGGAGGGTAGCTAAGTGAATATCTGAGCCCAGCCTGTTCTAGGCAGGGGGACTAGTAACTATGGAGGCCTCAACTGGGAGCGATCAGAGTTGCAGAGTGACAGAGCTTGTTCAAAGAGGAGCAATGTGGGATGAGAGGCAGTCTGAGATTTGTGTAGGGAATAGCGTGTGAGGGACCCTGTCACTAGTAAAAAGGGATCTGAATCTAAGGGTCATGGGTCACCTTCGAGGGTCTCAAGGTGGAAGTGAAAGATAAATGGTTTTAAAAAAAAAAACCTGTAGTTTTACTTTCAGTAACACAAAACTAGTATTTGGAATAACTCTCTAAGGGCCACTGGAAATAGTGGATGAAATATTTTTTAAAAATTTTAAAGTGACAATGAGTTAATAAATTCGTCAGCTATTACTATTCCCAGATCTAAGAATCTAGGAAAGGAAGTCAAACTGATGGGGCTGGTTTTGGGCTGGAGCATTTATTCATGGATGTAGAAGTAGTTGAGAAGCCGAGCTCTGCTTTGACACCTTAAGAAACAACTAGGCCTTTGTCTAATCATAGACTGGCAGACTGGGTGAAGATTCAGTTAGGAGGAAGTCATCTGAGTGCTGTTCACAATAGCAGAGAAGTAGAAAGCATGAACTTTCTAGAACAGGGGATGGATTAAGTGGTCTTGATACATCCACATGATAAAACACTAGCAGTTATAAAAAAATAAAAAGACTGATAGTAGCTTGGGGAAAAAGGCTCACGATAGTTCGGAAAAATAATGTACCTTAAAGTGAGAAAACTGATTATAAAATATTACATATGTTATTGTCCCATTTCTATAAAAATATGCACATTTTTGTAGAAAAAGGTAGAAGAATGTTAACATTGGTTATTGCTTGGGATTTTGGGTGACTCTGAATTCCTTATTTACTTATCTATCTGTATTAAGAAAAATGCATAAATATTCAATTCAAAGAACTTTAATTTGTGTTTTTAATGATAAATATATACTAGAAAATACTACAGAAAAGTACAAAGAATAAAATAAATACCCCTGGAAATCTCACTTCAATAGAAAATTTATAGTTATATTTTGTTATGATGCACTCAAATAATTCTTTATACATTTATATGTATATACACCCAAACATTTTCCAAATGGGATTGTCAACATAATACTCTATTACTGTTACTTATTTGTTTTCTTTTGAATTCAAACATATATATATGTTTATATTGTGCTTTTACTTCATAATATTTAGTGGTATTTCAATTCTATTCTATTCTTACCAATTTCCTTAACAATTGATAAATATTTAAGATTTTGCAGAAATTTTCAGAATTATCAAGTGGTTCAGTGAACATTCTTAAACATTGATGTAAAAAAATTGTCTTAAAATATTTAAATATATTTGCTCTTCAGCCAGATTCCCTAAGTTAGCACTTACTTATTCAGCCTGCCTTACAATACAGGCCATGTATTGCCTCGCGGCAGGTCAGCTGGTCTCACTGCATTGAATGTGGCAGACACCTGGTTAGACACACTTCTACCTCACAAAATATTTTGCCCCAGCAGGCACTTAAATTCCTTTAACAGGGAATGCATCTTTTCCTTTTTACATCAAATATCTGGAGTTTTAGAATTGTTTATCCTAAAGTCACCCCTTATGGAAAAGTTAAAGAACAATATCTTATTTATAATGGACAGTTTTGTTATTTTTCAGGTGTCGGCCTTTGTGTAAGGCCTTAGTGTTAATGTGGGCTCAACTCCAGGGGTCTTCATCCTCATTGTCACCCGTGTGACGGCCCGGCAACTTGTGCATGACTTACCTTACATCTGTGCATGTACCCATGTGCGTACACCACAGAGGCCTTGACACTTGGTTTACTTTGTTTCTTGCTTTGCTGCTATTCATTGATTCTCTTAACTAGACCCCTGCACAAAGAAAACAAGGAAGAAAAATTCTGAAGGTAAGTTTCACAGTTTCAAAAGTAGCAATGAAGAGAGCATTCACAGAAAAGTTACATATAGTAGAACAAAGACTTCTTTCATGATTATAGGTCGAGTTGATTTGACAAAGCTTTCCAGCAAATCACGTAGCCAAATATAGAAACTAAGCTTGCTGATTCAGTTTTTTGCATTAACCACTAAACTCAGCTTCCTGCCTTAACAACACAGTGATGGGGCAGAAACACAGGAGCAAAAGGAAGAAAAAAAAGCCGCCCTTTCTGGAATATGCAGACTTTTGGAAAATGGCCAGTTCTGGAGGCTGACCATTTAATGCACCGTTTTATGGGGTATGTACCACACCCAGAAACCTTGGCGAGATCATTGTGACGGAAATGAAGTCATCTGCAAACTTTCTGATTTTGTATGGAAACAACTTAGCATACCACTGGGTGGTTCCTGTGAGAACTTCAATGCTCTATTCTTGAAGGAGACAGTAATTCTAGGATCCCAGAACATTTAAATCAGTGTCAATTTGGTATATTTGGGAGGTTGATGTGGGACTGGCACACTTTTGATTCCATGTAACAGGGAATACATATTAAAATAAGAAATAAGGCACCAGACCAGAATGAGGTAGCACAAGGTCATTGAAGGCAGTGCAACCAAGAGATAATTTTATGAAAATATTTCAGAGTATTTGCCAAAGCGAGAAATACCTTTTGTATACCAAGAATAAATTTATAGAAAACTTACGTACCATAGATAGCAAGTTAGTTGTCCCTTACTGTATTAACTATGACCAGTTAGCTGATGAGGTCTATGGGTCCTACTCCAATGTGACCATGTCTGAAATGGAAAAATGGATGGATGGATGAATTGATTGATTGACTGATTCATTCATTCATTCAGTTTAGAGAATATATATGTTGAATCACACATAGTGCTGAGGCTTACAAAATCAAATAAGGGGAAAATTCTTTACCTTCATAGAACTTAGAGTCTGGAGAGAGAATAAAACTAAACAAGAGTGAAATACCAATTTATATAATTTATATAACAAATTATGATTTATAATAAATTATAATTTATTTTATTGTTATAGATGAATTTAATTTTGTGAACAGACTAAATACGGCATTTGATAGAGACCAACAACGGGAACCAGTGGTGGGTGGATTAGGGAAGGCCTTTCTGGAAGGAGAAATTCAAACTGAAACCTTAATGAAGTGACTCAACCTGGCAGGAGAGGTGATGGGAAGGGCATTTCCAGCAAGTTATAAGTACAAATGGCCCAATGTGGAGAGAACTTAGTGTGAGCACAGGCAGAGCACCTGAGAGCAGGGAGGAGGGAGCTAGAGACCATGAACATCAGCTGGAGTCCTGCAAGGGCCCAGAGACATAGAAAAGAGAAAGAATTTCAACCAAGTCCCCTAGGAAGTCACAGGGTGGTTTAATGCAAGGTAGCATCATCGGAAAGTACAGCCACTCCTATTCCATCCCTTGGATCTGATATAGTTTAGAATCCAGAATTTGTCTTGCATTTGAGGAAGTTAGTACAGGTTGACATCCTAATCTGAAAATGTGAAATTTGACATGCTCCAAAATCCAAAATTTTTTGAGCACCACAGTGGAAAATTCCACACTTGACCTTATGTAATATGTTGTAGTCAAAGCACAGGTGCACTAAAAATATTGTATAGAATCGCCTTCAAGATTTATATATACACATATATATATTTGTATATAGTGAATATGAAACATAAATGAATATCATGTTTATAACTGGACCCCAGCCCCAAGGTATCTCATCATGTACATGCAAATATATATTTTTTTAAACCAAGAACATGTATTGGTACATTCTACATACAATGGTCACATTCATTACAATTATTCTGTACCTATACGTGATGCATCTTGGTTCTCCCCCCTCTCCCCGCCCCTCCCCTCTGCTCCCTCCCTCCCTATTTACAGCAGGTTCAGTCATCATTTTCCATATTTTCCCTTTCCCCTCCCTTTCTCCTGTTTCCTTTCTGCTTTTCCCCTTCTTTCTTTCTAGTATTCCTCTCCTCTGCACACCATCCTCCTTTTATATAATATCTATTACATCTCTTTGTCCTTATTTACAGTTATGGTTTCTCATATCAGAGAAACAATTCGATGTGTGCTCATGAGTGTCTGATTTATTTCACTTAAGAGTATGTTCTCAAGAAACATCCATTTATAT
>PVJO010003599.1:0-120842 GCA_004026905.1 Hystrix cristata | reverse complement strand
TTCAAGGCCAGCCTGAACTACATAGCAAGACCCTGTCTTAAAAAACAAACAAACAAAAAGCAACCAGAGCCCCACAAGTCTTGAGAAGGAAGACACAAGCAGAGGTACCAGGCAGGGACCAGGGTCCCTGAGGTCACTGGTGGCTGGGAGGAGTGTCCTCACTTAGGGAGGGCTGCTGAGCCATAGCGGGACCAAGGCAGAGGGTGTGGCACAGCGACAGGGCACTGAAGGTTGAGGCCCAGGGCCTCAACCACAGTGACGCAAAACCAAAACCCTAAACCAAAACCCCGGGGTGACCCAAAGACCAGACACCGCTTCTCGTGGCTTCAGCCTTGAAAACTCCAAGGGCGAAAGGAAACCCCGGGATCTCCCGGCACCCCCATCTTTTGTCCAGTTTTGTCTTTGATCGTAACTGCACTCTTGCCTCTCTGGGGTAGGGCGGATCCCGGCCCGGTTCCTTGCTGTAAACCCCCCTTTCTGCCAGCGCTGCCTGTGATTCCTGCAAAGCCCACCCTTCGAGATCCAACCCTCACTGCCAAGGAGAATTCAGAGTGTCTGTATCGCTGACTAGGAGATCCTGCATTCTCCCTTCCAGGGCGTCCCAGGCTGCTTCCTGTTAGGATGCTTCAGGGGCTTTTTTCTAATTCCCGAGTGTAAGCAACATCCCGCCCTGTCCACAAGGGGTCAGTAGAGGCAGGGCCGGGAACCCAAGCTCAGGGCTCAGGGGACAAAGAATGGGACTCAGCCAAGGAGCAGATCCAGGACCCTGCAATGCAGCTTGTGTCTGATGTGGAGCCCTGGCCCCTGCTTGTCCCCGAAGGCGGCACGGTGGGTGCCTACCGCTCTGCTGATGTGCTTCCGGACCAGGAGGTACAGCACGGGCAGCGTGACATAGGCCAGCATCTCCCACAGCTTCCCCGTCAGCAGCATCCACAGCACGCGGTCCTCCGCCTCCAGGTCCACCCAGCACCAGCCCACTGACACATCCGAGGCGTCGTAGCCGATCTTCCTGAGGGCAACAGCCGCGGCCGTGACGGCCAGCGGGACACCCCAGCTGAGGAGTGACAGAAGAGGGACATGCTGAGGCCAGGCCCTTGGTCCCAACAGCATCGGCGCAGGCAACAGGACAGGGATAGTGTCCCTGGGAAATAAGAAGGGCCAGGGACCTGGGCGTGGTGGCACAGGCCTGTAATCCCAGCACTCTGGGAGGCTGAGGCAGGAGGACTGCAAGTTTGAGCCCAGGCCTGCAATTTAGTGACTTAAAAATAGAAATATCCAGTACTGCAAATAGAAAAGCAAGGCAAAGCCAAGCCAAGCCAAGCCAAGCAAGGCAGGAGTTCGGATTCTTCTGGGCCTGGTAGCTATGCCTGTGATCCCAGACTCAGGAGGCTGAGGCAGGAGGATCATAAGTTCAAGGGCCGCCTGAACGACTTAGCCAGACTGTGTCTCAAAATTTAAAACTAAACAGTAAAAGGCCTGGGGGTGCGGCCCAGTGGCAGAGCCCTTGCCTAGCTTGTGCAAGGCCCTGGGCTCCATCTCCAGCACTGGGGGAGAAAAAGAGTTGGGACTTTGATGTGGTAGCAGCCCGGGTCCGATCAGGACTCTGCCTCTGCCGGGGTGAGTTATTCAGCCTAACATGCCGGCGCTGTTCTTGCAGAGCGAGGGTGATGCAGTGTCCACAGCCCTGTCACTGCAGGGCCGTGTGAGAACAGAGAGCCGGCTGCCCATGTTGCTGCCACCAGGACTGCAGCTACTGAGGCTGCCGTGTAGACACTGTGCTGCGCGGGGCTTCCGTACCCAGGAAGGGTCCGTGGCTGGGAGGGAAGCAGCATGCGGCGGCCGTGACACTGTCGCCATCATCAGCACCCGGCTGGCCGTATGTTGGGAGCTGAACGTCGGGAATCTGGGCTCTGTCCGGAATAGACAACGTGAGCCTGAAGTGCACGTCGCTGTGGCCAGGCTGGGAAGAGACTGTGCCTAGGGCCGTGGCGGGGTGGTGGGGGTGTCCCTGGCAACTGTCCCCTACCCCCGTCGCAGGCCTCTGCGGCGAGGGGCGCGCTACCCTCGGTGGCCCCAGTGTCGGGCGGCAGTGAATCCTTCTAGATGTCACAGAGCAAGAAGTCAAAGAGTTAGAGGAGGGTACCAAGTTCTACCGGGAGTTTGCTCTCTTCCTGTCTCCCTCAGGGCCTCGCCCTGAGCTGCACCCCCGGTCCTTTAATCCCTTCCTTTGTGGCAGAGTTCCTAAGTTGCCCAGACTGGGCTCAAACTTTTGATCCTCCTGCCTCAGCCTCCTGAGTGTGGGATCACAGGCAGGCAACACTGGCCCCAGTGTACCATTCTGAAATTCACGTCATTCCAGTAGCTCAGGACAACCTGAAGCACGGCTCTTGGCAAGGACTGGGCGGGCCCAAGGCTCTGGTCTCCAGCGCCTGGAACAGTTCCAGGTGCACCGAGGGTCAAAAGAGGGGCCTGATGAATGAATGAGTGAAATTTCAGCTGGTCCAGTTTCATAGAGGACAATTTTTCCACAGCCAGGGGAACAGACAGTCTCAGGAGGACCCAGGTGGTGGGCCAGGGCTGTAAATCCGGATGCCACTTCGCTTGCCCATCGCCCACCGCTCACTTTCTGCTGTGCGGCCAGCTCCCGTCCAGTCCTCTGCTGGTACTTGTCCGAGGCCTGGGGGCGGGCGACCCTGAATTATGGGCCCCTTGCGGACTGTGGGGAGGACAGTGCTGTGCAAGGGGTGGCGGCCATGCTGGAGGAGGCTGAGCTTCAGCAAGATGGATGCTACAGGACCAGGCAGGGCAGGTGACCCCAGGCCCCTGTGCTGTGGCCATGTCTCGGTGACAACGGACAGGGTATTGCTCTTTTCTGCTTCCTCTCCATCCTAGGGCCATGACAGGACGCTGGGACCTCAGTGACAGACCCGCACTCTGTCGCAGTTTAAAAGGAGAGAGACGGTGTCCTGTGAACTGTGGGGTACACCAAGCTGAGATGCACAGGCTACAGCTGCAGAGGGGAGCACAAGGGGAGGGTGGGGCAGGGCACTCGCAGGGCTTGGGCTGATCCAGGGGCACGGTCACCTGACCTCCCACAGCCACCTCTGGCCACCTCGCCACCTGGGGACCAGAAGCTACTGGAGAGGAGGGAGGAGGACGCGGCGAGGGAGGAGGAGGAAGGTCCAGCAACCCTGCCAAGCAGGCTGGGCCAGAGTTACTGGCTGCAGACACAGACAGGGATGACTGGTCATGTTTCACAACCGGCTCATCAAAAAAAAATGAGACAAATGTGTGTGTGTGTGTGTTTACATGCACTATAAAATTTTTAAAGCTGGCATTTATTTATTTATTTATTTATTTATTTATTTATAGTCAGGGTCTCTCTGTGTAGTTCAGGTTGGCCTGGAACTTACTATGTAGCCCAGGCTACATCACAGAGATCCTCCTGACTCAGCCTCCCGAGTGCCACATTATAGGTATGTTCCACCACACCAGGTGCACATTATGAATCTATCCTGCATGTCACCGATATTGAGGATGGGGAGCAACAATCTCTAAGCAGCAGGAAACTACAGGGGCTCCCTATTGTCAGCACCCCCAGCTGAGGGCACCCCGGTGCCCACAGGGACCCGCAGCCTGAGCCATGTGGTTGGCTGGCTCCGGCTTCCTCTTTCCTTAAGGCAGGGACCAAAGGCAAGCACAGGGAACCTGGAATTAGATGCAGGGCACCAACCATAGGGAAAGTGCTTCCTTTGACCTCCTCCCTCTCTTGTCTCCCCCTCCTTTCTTTTTCTGTCTTGGGTGGCTCTGGGGATTGAACCCAGGACCTCATACATCCTAGGCTGCTTCCTAGCCCTTTAATTTTCCTTAGACACAGGGTCTGCTGAGTAGCTCAGATTGGACTCAAAGTTGAGATCCTCCTGCCTCCACCTCCTGAGTGCTGGGATTACAGGCATGAGCCACCACGTCCATCTAAAGCCTGCTTTTTTGTTGGGGGCAGTTGCTGGGGATCGAATTTAGGGCCTTGCGTTGCTAGGCAAGCGCTCTTCCACTGAGCTAGATCTCCAACCCTCGGCTTGCGTTTTAAAATAAAGTTTTATTGCCACCAGCCATCCTCTTGTTTACTTATTGCCTAAGGCTGTGTTCCAGTGGAGGTGGGCAGTATCCACCAAGGAGGTAAAGTCCACAAAGCTGAGAACGGTGTCTGATCCGGCACACTTGAGCGGAGCGGCAGAGCCAGGTCTGACCGGCCTGTCTGCCGGCTCCACACTGTGCCGATCCCGCCCAGGCCAGCAACACCTGTGGTGGGGACGAACTGCTGACCTCACCGTGAAAAAGCTCGAACGCGAGGAGAACGGTAAAATAATCAGCTTGGAGTATTTGCTGCTTTTATTTTAATATAATTTCACTTTCAGGGATGGTGAGGTCTAACCCCTGGCAACTGGGTCTTCCAAACCTGCTCTAGGACATGCTGGATGGGAAGGGGCTGAGAGAGCGAGAGAAAGCTGATGTCTCAGTGACCTCTGAGGGGCTGTCCCCCAAAATCCATCTGTTGAAATCCCAACCCTCAGAACCTGAGACTGTGTAGCGGGGCGTGGTGATGCACACTGGTAACCCCAGCACTCAGGAGGCTGAGGCAGGAGAATTGCTGTGAGTTCGAGCCCAGCCTGGGCTCCACAGTGAGTTCAAGGCCAGCCTGAACTACATAGTGAGACCCTGTCTCGAAAACCAAAAAAATAAAATAAGTCCACTAGTGTGGGCCCTAATCCAATAGGTCTGGTGTCCTCATAAGGGAAATTAAGACATAGACACCTAGATATGTAGACAATCACGTGATGACACAGGGAGAAGACTGGCCAAGCACAAGCGAGGAGAGAGGTGGCCAGGAAACCAGCCCTGCCTACACCCTGACCTTGGACTTCAGCCTGCAGAGCTGATCTCACAGCCTGAGGAGATGTGCCGGCTTCTCAGGCTGGGCTGGGGGCTCCGGAGGGGAAGGCTGAGCGGGGCCGGGAAACTCAGGGAAGGAGAAACCTGACCGGGCACCAGCAGGACTTTCCCTGCGCAGCCTTCTCAGAACTGGGTTCCCTGTAGCTTGACATCTAAAGGGTTTGGGGAAGGGAAACCAGAGCACCGTGCAGGAAACACTCCCACACCTGAGCCTCTGCTCTCACAGCACCACGGGCAGGCTCGGTCTGTCCAAGAGTACCAGCTCTGCCCACGGGGCGTGGGGACATGGACGCTGTTCAGGGAGTCGGCCTGGGGCAGGCCTGCCACGGGTCACTCTGCAGCGGGGCCACAGTATGGGGATACCACACTGGTCCTCAGCCTTGGGCTACAAGGGCCTTCTTGCCTCCTGGGTCCCAGTCACGGGGCCGGGAGGAGGCTCGGGGGCATCTCTGCTCCCACCACCCTGGCGTGCAGCTGGCGCTGGGCCTGCCGTAGGTGTCCCGCTGTGCGAGTCTACCAGGCTCAGGTCTGGTTGGGAAGTCCAGGCACAGCGCCGGCATCTGGTGACAGGCATCTCACGGCAGAAGGCAGTAGGGGTACTTGAGACCCAGAGGAAGGCTGGGGCCTGGGCCCACCCTCTACCTGAGCCCACGCCTGCAAAAACCGACACCCCACAGCACTAATCTGTGCAGGGTGCTGGCACCCCAGCCACCTCCTAATAGCTCTGAGTTACACTGCAGCAGGAATTTTGGTGGGGACATCAGGCCACCGCAGGGACAGCCCCGGGGCCTGGCTCAGCCCTGGACTCAGGAACCTTCCCTCACCTCCTGTTTCCCCTTTTCGCTAAATTGGGACTTCCCACTCCCCGAGCTGGCTTTGCGGTTGGCCTTGTGGCTGACCCAGGGGTCAGATTCTCTCATCCTGGGAGCCCCAAACAAGCTGCAGCTGCATGAGGGCTGCAGGGGGTGGGAGGACCCTGTCCTCTGATCTGCGTGATGATCGGCCTGCAGGACACAGGGTCTGATGCCCGGGACCCAGGGGAGCCGGGTGGTCACCTCACCCCCGCTGCCCTGGCGTAGCTCAGGTGTGGGGTGGGGTGGCTGCCAATGACTGGAGAACAGGCAGGTGGCTTTCTGTGGAGGGTGGGGATGGTTTCACTGGTCTTACAAAGGCAGGGACACGGGCTCCAGCCCCTCCCTCCAGTGGCAAGGTAAAGGGACGGCCAGAGTGCGAGATTGACTCCAAAAAGAAAAATAGTAGCTGTGCAGGGAGGGAGCTGCTGAGCCCTCAATGAACACCGAAGAGGCCGCCAGTGAGAACAGGGTCTGGGACCAGCCTGCCAGGGAGGCAGAGCCTGAAACCACACAGGAGGAAGCAGCAAACCGAGCAAGTCTATAAAACAAGGACGCTGGAGATCCTGGGTTCCCCCAGCACTGTGGGGAAAATAAAAGGAACCAAAACATGTCCATGTTATAAACTTGTGTTCTGTGTTTTTGTTGTTTTGAGACAGGTCTTGCTATGTAGTTCAGGATGGTCTTGAGCTCGTTATGTAGCCCAGGCTGGCCTCGAGCTAGAGGTGATCTTCCTGCCTCAGTCTCCCGAGAGCCAGGATTACAAGCATGTTCCACCATGCCTGGCTAAACTTCTGGAAATACACACCGAAGTGCTTAGAGGTGAGGGGCATCGTGTCTGTTACCCTTCAGCGGCTCCAGAAAAAAAAATAACTGCGATGGATAAAACTAACACGGTAAATGCCAATATCTGTGAAATTAGGAAAGCCAAACACAAACTATTGTTGATTATTATTGTGTGTGTGTGATGTTAGGGATCAAACCCAGGCAAGGTAAGAGTTCCACCACCAAGACACATTCCCAGAAACTATATCTTAATTTAAAAAAAGTCATTGCTGGGTGTGGTGGTGCATGCCTATAAGCTCAGTATCTGGGAGGCTGAAGCAGGAGGATTGCAGCAAGTTTGAAGCCAGACTGGGCTACACAGTGAGTTCGAGGTCAGCCTGAACTACATAGTGAGACCCTGTCTCAAAAAAAAAAAAAAAAAAAAAAAAAAAAAACAAGGCCAAGAGATGAGATAGAATCATAAAAGAGCACCAACCTTGGAGAGGTCTGAATGCAGTTCTACCCCTGAGCCTCCCACTTACTAGCTATGAGGTCTTGGGCCACCTCCTTATCTGCTGTGAAAGCATGTGACTACCCTGTCCATCTGGTTGGGCGGTGGGTGGCTAAGGGATGGACAGCTCTTTGCAAAACATCAGGTGCAGCTCCTGATGAGGATGGACAGGCTGCCGTTCTCCAGCAAGGAGGAAAAGGAGCCCTGTTAGGGATTAAGAGGGAATGAGAGCTGCATAGATGCTTTCCTGGGAACCCGCCTGTGCCCAGGACGCTGTAATCTCGTGGTCTCCAGGGGCTACAGTCAGTGTTGGAAATTCCATCACAGCATTCCGATATTACATCTGGGCGGGCTAGCACAGGCCTCTCATGCCAGCCATCTGCAGGCTGAGGCAGGAGGATTACAAGTTTGAGCCCAGCCTGGGCAGCTTAGAGACTTACTGAGGCCTTTTTTATAAAAAATAAAAAAAGGGCTGGGACATAGCTCCGTGTGAAGGGTTCAATCCTCAGTAATGCAAAAACAACAACAACAACAACAACAACAACAATACTATGACTTATCTCACACTCCGTATTTAGCAGCTGCGTGACATTTCAGCAAGGGAGTGTGTACTCGACCCCGTTGTTGAGTGTGGTCCCCTGATATTGGACACTGAGGTTGCTTCTAGATTCCCACATGACCTCAGACTCTTCTGTACACACTGCATGTGCTCTGACAGCCTCCTTACACTCTGTCTGGTGAACGGCATTACTGGATCGAAGGGTACGAACCAAATACTTTCTACAAGGATTACTTCAATTCACAATGCCAATACCAATGTGCAAAAATATCAATTTCATGAGCATTTTTCACATTAATATCCTTACTTTTTTCTTCTAATTAATGAAAAAATGGTACCTCTTTGTTATAACTTCTATTGTTTCGAGTATTAAAAGGGGCCAAGTTTTTTCCATATAGTTAATGAACTGCTTTTACTATTGCACTGAATGTATCTTTTGGCCATTTTTCAGGGCCTTTAAGGGTTCTTTTTTTTAAAATAAATTCCTAGGGCTGGGGATTTAGCTCAAGTGGTAGAGCATTTGCCTAGTGAGTGCAAAGCCCTAAGTTTGATTCCCAGCACACACACACACATACAAAAAGAATTCCTAAGAATATTTGATAAAATAGAGATATCCACCTTTGGTGCTAGTACATTTTTAAATACTTTCCAGAGCCAGGAGTGGTGGCACATGCCTGTAATCCCAGCACTTGGGAGGCTGAATCAGGAGAATTGCTGAAAGTTTAAGGTCAGCCTGGGGTGCATAGCGAGGTCAGCCTGACCTACATGTACAAGACCTTGTGTACAAACCAAACCAAACCACAACTTCCCAAGACTGGAAGGTTGGAAGAAGAGGACTGATGTTCAGTAGTCTGAAATGGTCAAAAAGTGGATGACTGGGTCGTCCATCTATGCCTGATGCCAAGATATGCCACACCAACAGCTTCTTTGGCAACAATAAACTGCCACTCCAGAGAATTACACTGCAGGGTCCTCAGCAAGGTCCTTAGCAAAACAGCCAGAGAGGATCTAGGTCAATAAACGAACCTGTTGGACAGGTTTTGCCAATTCCTTTAAGCTAGTCTTCCCAGGAGGAAGCCTTTCCTAAGCATCACAAAATGCTCCCGCAGGACCCTGATGAGGAACGAACAGAAAGAACTCCCGGCTAGGAGTCGTTGGGAAATCTCCCTTTTAGAACTGGTTATCATTAGGCTGTGCTTGTCACTTATGAAATACATTGCAGTAACGTTTTTAAGGGGAAAAGGGGAAAGGGAAGAGGTCCTTGCAAAGTAAGGTGCGGTCTGGGCTCCTTTAGGTACTTAGGAACCCTCCCTCCCATTCCTGGGACGCTGGGCTCTGCTACAAGGGACCAGGTGACACGCTGGTGGTGGGGTGGGGGGAGGGAGGAATCCCAGTGCCTCCCTCTGTCCTGTTCTCTCTCCCTCCGGAATGGGAGCCACTGTTTGAGTGACACAGCACACAGACTTTGACTCAAACAGCTGAGAGGCAGGTCCCTTAGCTTCTCAGGGACCAACTGGCTTCTGTCCAGCAGCTATCGGAGCCGGAGGTCAAGTGACTCTCCCCAGCTTGTTGCCTCAGCGTGACACCCAGGTGACCTGTCGCTACCAAAGTGCTGACGCCTTGCTCAGTCCTTGGAAAGCGCTCAAGTTCTTAATAGAAAGGACCTATAATTAGGGCAGTCTGTGGTGCTCCGATGGGGGGAGGAGAGGAGGAAACCAGCCCAAGAACTCCCGCCTTCAGACAGCAGGAGCAGCCCACAGCCTGCAATCACACTGGCCCTGCCGGGGCTCCCTGGCTGAGATGCAGGTAGTTGCCTGCCCTCTTCCAGAGCGGCCCGTTGCCCCAGACCTCAGAGCTCTGAATTCTAGAGAGCAAATCAAGATCACCTAGAACCTAGAAACACAGGTGATGGGTCTGGCATCTAGAAATGACCACACAGATAAAACTGAAAGGAGACTGTTGTGAGTCTTACAGCCCAGACAGACACTGTGCCCTGGGAGGTGCTGAATGTGCCCGCTGTGTCGTGGGGTATGGAGCTGTGGGGTCAGGGACTTCTCCCCATGGGCAGCAGAGATGGCCAGTGAAACAGGAGAAGCAGGGCACAGAGTGTCATCCCAGTGACTTCTAAGTGACCAGGGCCAGACACTGGGGACAAGTTCTGCCCCCTCTTCGCTTGGGTCTCGGGCTGGGTGGCACAAAGGGCCGCCCCCTGCGGGGATGCTCGGGCTGCCGTGGGCACCCGACCAAGGTGGGCAGGCCAAGCGGGCCGTGGTGACCCAGGTCTGGGACAGGGACGGCGCGCCACCCACCTGACGACGTGGAAGGCCCAGAACAGGCGGTCGGCCCGGGGCCCGCGCGCCGCGTGCACGATGCTCAGGTACAGGTAGAGCGCGATGGCCACGGTCCAGAAGAAGGAGCTGGTGTTGGCGAAGGAGGACAGCGCGCCCTGCACCACGCAGTCCCACGAGGGCCCCGCGAAGTCCCGCAGCGCCCCGTAGAAGTAGGAGGCGGCCGAGAGCAGGTCGGCCAGCGACAGGAAGAGCAGCAGGCGCCGCGCCCGGCTGCGCAGGTCGGGCCACAGGGCGTGCGCGGCCACCAGCAGGCCGCAGCCCAGCGCAGACAGCACGCACGACAGCAGCACGACCACGCGCTCCGCCGGCAGCACCTCGGTGGGCGGCGCGGGCGGCGGCATGGCCGCGGGTCGGGGCCGGGCGCGGCGCGGACGAGGACCGGCCCGCGGCCGTCTGACACCAGGCGCGAGAGTGTTGGGTCGGGATCTGGGCGGCTCCGGCCCAGCAGGTCCGCCCCGCCCCGCCCCGCCCCGCCCCCCGCGCCACGCCCACTCGGCCAGCTCCCAGTGTGCTGTCCTGCCCGGCCTCTCCGCCCATAACCACTCCCACCCACTACACCACGCCCCCGACCACCGGCCACGCCCACCCGGAAGCCCCACGCACAGCCCCGCCCGGACTCTCCGCCCGTCGCCACGCCCACATCTTAGCCACGCCCCACACCCTCTCGACCACGCCCATATATTGGTCCACTCCGCCCTGACTCCCCCACAGACACGCCCAAGCCACAAGCCACACCCACCTGCTCACGCCCCCGACCCCCAGCTCCTCGGTCCGCTCCCGCCCAGGGCTGCCCCTGCTTTTGCCAGGTGGCTGGGACATCATGTACTGGCGGGGTAGGGGGCATTTTCGGGGCTAATGTTACCTTCCTGCCTTCCGGCCGGTTTATGTGGCAGGTGTGGTGTGGCAGACATTCTTTCCACGGGCGACAAAAACAAGCCGAGTGTGAGCCGCATTCCTGAGTGGTACTCGCAGTGCCGACAGCTGGGCGATGACTCGGGCAGCGAGAGCTCCAGCTTTTCCTACAATAAACATACTTGGTTTCTTTTAAAACCATATACTTAAAAAATATATATATCTTATTTGATGATTTAGAAAAAAAAGAAACATTGACTCCCAAATTTACGCTTTCTTTCTTGTTTGAAAATTTGACATTTTAAGTCAACCTAGTTCGCAGACTACACTTGGCCCCTTCAGCTGCGATCCGCTGGTTTCTACTCACGTCACTACTGTCTACCTCTGCACCCGCCTCGCCCCCCACGAACCTGCTTTCTCCCTTAGCTCGTTTCCGCCCATTCGCCCTGCCCAGACCTGGTGACCACCGCTCCACTCTCAGCCCGCAGGCCTCCAGCTGACCTGCCTCCAGCTGACCGGTCTCCGAGCTGACCTGCTCTATCTCTTGAGGACAGACAATACCTTGTTGTGTGACTGTGCCTGATCAGCCACCATTAGCCGAGGCCATTTGGATGGCTGTTGTAAATGATGCTGATGGGAAAATCCAAGTATACATTTCCGCGTAGATGGAAGTTTCCAGTTGTCTTGGGTTAGTCTCCAGCAGTGGAATGGCGGCGTCCGGGGTGACTCTCACCTGACGGTTCTCCAAAGAGCTGTGCCGCTTACCTTCCTAGTGATGCTGGAAGGTTCCTATTCCTTCCAATGTTTTCTGTTGCATGTCTTTGTGATTGTAGCCTCCAAGTGAGCGTGAAGTGGTAGATCAAGGTGGGTTTGATCCACATTTCGCTAATGAATAATGATACGAACGTCTTCTCACGGGCTCACCCGACATTTGTGTCATCTTTGGAGAAATCTCTACTCAATTCACTAGCCTGTTTTTAAATGTGTCTTGTTGAGCTGCACAAGTTCTTTACATACTCTGGACACTGGATCCTTATAAGAGATGATTCGCAGAGATTTTCTTTCATCTACCAGTTGTCTTTCACTTTGTTTTTAGAGTCCGTCAGAGGAGAAAAGTAGAGCTGGGCTATCAATCCGAGGCCCGGCTTTGCTTTCCAACGAGACACACACGGTGAGTTTCCAGGTTTTGCACTTTATCTGGCTCCCAATTTGGCTGGTGTGCTTTGGGATTGGGCCTGCCCTGTCTGCCCGTGGAGATTTGGATGTTTTCTTTCTTGCTGGCACCACAGTTTTAGCTACTGTAGTTCGCTCTTTCTCTCCCTTTTTCTTTCTTTCTTTTTTTTTTTTGTGCACGTATATGTGTTATTTCTTTTTAAATATTATTTTGGGAATTTGAGATCCCTTGAAATTCTGTATCAATTTGAAGATCAGTTTTGCCATGTAGCAGGGCCTGCCTTGATGCTTTAGATAGGTTTGAGGGATAATGCTACCTTAATAATATTAACCCTTCCTATCCAGCACACTCCTGGAATCCCAGCCGTCTAGGAGGTTGAAGCAGGAAGATCAACATTTCAAATCCAGGCTGGTCAAGGTAACTGAGCAATGGAGCAAAAAACACAGAGAGGCCCTGTCTCGAGATAAAAAATAGAACAATGGGCTGGCGACGGAGCCCAGTGTGAAGGCCCCAGGTCCATTCCTCAATACCACCAAAAACCAAAGATGCTCCTTATCTACAGCATGTGATGTCTTTTCATTTACTTAGGTCATAAAGCTTTTTCAAAGATCTTTATGTTTTGGGGTGTATTTTAGGTTTGATTTCAGTTTTGATCCATAGAAGGCAAATATTATCTTTGTGTATCTCACTTATAACAAACAAATTTTAGGAAATATACCCACTACAAAGTGCGTAAAATACAAATGCACAACTTAATAAATAATTATAGCTGGGCATGATGGTGCCTGCCTTTAGTAAACCCAGCACTCTGGGAGACTGGAGCCGGAGGATCCCAGCTGAAGCCCAGCCTGGATAACCTAGCAAGACTTTGTCTCAAAATAAAGTGGGCTGAGGATGTAGCCCAGTGTAAAGGCCTCAATCCTCAGGACTGCAAGCATGTGTGTTTAACCATACTGTGTTCTCATTTGTGTCTTTTACGTATGTGTATCAGGCTCAGAAATAAACCCAGGGCCTCACAAACACTAGGCAAATGTTGTACCACTGTGCTACATCCCTAGCCCATGTCTTCTATTATTTGCTCAATATTATTTTTGTGAGAGTCACCCACATTCTTACATGTAGCTGTAGTCCATTCGTTTTTGTGGCTGTATAGTATTCCACTGGAACTTTTTTTTTTTAATTGTATCCATTTTATTATTCGTAGACATTGGGGTTTTCTTCCCAGGCTTGGGCTACTATAAGCAATGCTGAAATAAGCATATATTCTTTTTTAATTAGGAAAAAACTGGAAGCAATTCACAGCAGCATCAGCAAGTTTATTTCTGGGGTTTGCAGAGAGCCAAAGAACAGCTGCTTTCTTCCCAAGTCACTTCTGATTGTTCAGAAGCCCCCCCCCCCGAGGGGACCCTGTGATGTGGTGCTGAAGTCTCTCAGCTTTGTGCTAAGAGTTGAATAGCTCGAAGCTTGGATTTTGCAACTAGCCCTGGAATTTGGCACATGGCTGGGCAAGAGCTGTTGCCTAGAGCGGCTGTCGCAGGCCACCAACATTTAATCCTTGGGGTGAAGGGGGCGGGAGGAGGGTGAAGGGAGACAAGGTCTCCGCAAGCCGTGCGGTCAGCAGCAACTGGGCCGGCGTGTCCTGTCTTGGAGATGAAAGTTCTTGGCCTGCCTCCCAGGTGAGCCACGTCCCGGCGTCTGGACCAGGAGCCACCTCAGCGTCCTTTGCCTTTGTGTGAGCTCGCTTCCCATCCCCAGGCGGTGGGCAGCCAGCCCGAAACGGCCTCAAACTGAGCCTGATGGCTGAAGCCAGCTGTCCCCGCCTGTTCTCCGATGCTCAGGTGGGGGCCTGGAGTCCGAGGGGCTGCATCGGCCTCCCCGGCCTCCCCCTGCCTCATCTCGGGGTGCTGGCAAGAACGCAGATGGAGTTCGTGTCCTGACCCCAAGTGGCTCCCCGGGCATGTGCTGGGCCAGCTGGCAGCCGCCGTTTCCCACCCAGAGGCCGTGTCTGAGCCCCACACGGGCGCTTCTCCCCTCTCCGCTCCCCCAGCAAGGCGGTGGCCTTCCTCCTGGACAGCCACACATCGGTGACGACTCTGGGTCTCTAAACTGGAGGAGCCTCCTTGCTGTTGAGTCAACGCCAACACCAACGTCAGTGACAAGCTGCGTATGTGGCTTCTAAAGGAGACGAGGAGGGACTTTCCTCCTTCAGAGGGAGAAACTCCGTACCACTGTTGCATTCCTGTTTGGTCCCAGGCCCTGCCCCATGACCACTAGGGAGTGCTGTCCGGCCCACCCTCCCTCCCAGGTGCCTTAGGGGAGGAAGAGGAACCTGCTCGGGGCCCTGCTCTGCCTCCTCCACCCCAGCACCCCCAGAGGAGATTATGCAAACCCGCACCCAGCAAGTCCGTGCAACCGTTGGGCCGCAGATGAAAGGGCAGCCCCATTGCTGGGGTCAGGGGCCCTGGTCTTCTCTGAGCACAATCTGGGGGCTGGCTCTTTCTAGAGGAGTTCTCTTGGCTTTGTTTTTGGTACTTTCTACATTTTTAAAATTTTGAGACAGTGTCTTGCTAAGTCACTAAATTGCCCAGGCTAGGCTTGAACCTGAGACCCTCCTGCCTCAGCCTCTCGAGTTCTAGGATTACAGGTGTGCATCACCACACTCGACCCCCAGAAGAGAGATCTTACGATGTAATGAAAGACTTGGGGTCCAGCCCTGCCCCTTTGTCCTGGCCCCATTTAGTGGGCAGAATTCTAAAGATCCATCCAGTTCTCACCGAACCAAGATTCCTGTGTCCTGAGTCCTCAATCAAGGGCTAACCCAGGTCCTAACTGGCTTTGACTTAAAGCTAGGGGGCAAGGAATGCAGCCTGGCTCAGGATGGAGGAGTTGGTGGCTGTTAGGATCTGAGATGGGAAATTGGCAGCAGTCACCAGCAAGATACTGTTCAAAGCTGGCACGGTGGCCCAGGCCTATCATCCCAGAACTCGGGAGGCTGAGGCACGAGGATCGCTTCGAGTTCAAGGCCTGCCTGGGATACGTAGCGAGTTCAAGGTCAGCCTGAACTGCATACCAAGACCCTGACTCAAAACAAAACAAAACAAAACAAACAACAACAAAAAATGCTGCTTAAGCCATGAGACTTGATTAATTGCCATTTTCATTCTATTTTCAGGGCTGGCGATGGAACCCAGAGACTTGCACATGCTAAGCACACACTCTACCACTGAGCTACATCCTCAGCCCTTTTTAAATTTTGAGATGGGGTCTTGCTAAATTGTCCAAGCTGGCCTCAAACTTGCGATCCTCTTGCCTCAGCCTCCTGAGCAGCTGGGATTACAGGCCTGCACCACTGCATTCTTAAGTATGCAGTTCGGTGGGGCGAATGGACACACCGTGTCGGGCAACACTCACCATTATCCATCTCCAGGACGTTTTCATCATCCCCACAGAAAGCACGTGAGCAATAACTCTCCACTGCCCCAGCCCCAGCCTGGGTCACCTCCAATCTGCTGTGTCTGTGCTTTTGCTGACTCCAGATGTTTCACGTAGGGGATCCGACAAGAGCAGTCCTTTATGTCAGTTAGCTGCTGTCACTTCGAATAATGTCTTCAAGGCTCATCCCTGCTGCAGCATGTGTCAGCTCATGCTTTCTTCTGGCCAAGTAATATTCCACTACACAAACAGACCATATTATTTTTGTTGTTGTTATTATTATTATTTGAGACAGGGTCTCGCTAAGTTACCCAGGCTGGGCTCAAACTTGTGATCCTCCTGCCTCAGTCTCCCAGAGTGTGGGAATTACCGGCATATGCTACGACAACTGGTTTAGTTTTGGCTTTTTACTTTCATTTTTCAAGACAGGGTATGTTGAACTCACCGTGTAGTTCAGGCTGTCCTTGGACTTGTGATCCTCCCGCCTCAGCCTCCCGAGGGCTGGGCTCACATCTGGCCCAACCCTTGACTCTCAGTACAAGTTGGGGAGGAGGTAAAAGCTGTGCATGCTCCTCGTCCCTGGAAGCCCTTGAGAATCTTCCAGAGGATGTGAGATTTCCTTTGCTTCGTACAAGAGAACTGTGAGCTAAATTGGGCTGCACGTCCTGGCTTTAAAGCAAATCAGATTAAAAGAAAACTTTCGGTAAAAATCATTGATCAGTGATGCCCAAAACACAGTTACCTGTCACACACTGTCCTCAGCAGGAATGTCTCCCTCAATGAGGCGCTTCTGTCACGCTGTGCCTCTAAGCTGTCCCCAAAACCATGCGCTAAAGGCTCGGCAGGTATGGTGGTTCATGCCTGCAATCCCAGCACTCAGGAGGCTGAGGCAGGAGGATGGTATATCGGTGTGCCACCTGCCTAGACAATGTAGCAAGACCCTGTTCAGAATGGAAACTAACAGGGCCTGGGAAGGTGGCTCGGCACGATGGCCCTGGGTCCAAACCCAAATGCTGCAAAACAAACAAACTGATTGAGGAGGGAAGGCAGCAGGTCCCGGAATGATGTCTCCGTGACGGCACGGCCGATGCCGCCTGCGGAACCCGCTCCAAGTCTTGTCCCTCGTCGTCTGTCTCAGAGGGACACATGCTTTATGAGACAGGGCCTGGCCACGCCATGTCGCCACACGTGCAGGCGCCTCAGCAAGCGTCCGCGGCCTGAACATGCGACTGTGGACGAGCCTGGTGACACGGTCCAGCTGGGGAGCAGCAACCCGGAGGGCGGCCTGGCCTGTGTGCTGTCACCAACTTCTCACAGGACTCGAGCGCTTCCACTGGCCAGGGATGGAGCCAGCGTGTCCAGGAGGCTTCCAGCTTTTAATCTAGCAGCATGACAGATTCCAGTAACAACAGACATCGCGAGCTGGGCTTGGATATGCCTGGGGCCCCCGCTACTCAGGAGGCTGAGGCAGGAGGATCCCTTGAGCCAAAAAGTCTCGGAGTAGCCTAGGCATGCAGTGAGACTCCACCAGAGAGAGCAAGAGAGAGAGAGAGAATGAGGGAAGGGGGGAGGCAGTGAGAAAGAAAGGGAGAAGAAAGAACAATAGGCCCCACAGATATTTTCGCATCACGTGGCAGTTGCTGGAGATTCTCAAGATATGATTAGTTCTCCCTGCTACTTTTAGACTGCAGTCTCCACCGGCCTGGCTGTGCCTGGCCGCGCACCTGAGCCAACAAGAGGCCCCTGAGCCTCAGGCCGAGCTCGGTGTTGTCTCGCACTTCACCAATGGCACTTACTAGAACCGCTTGGCTCTGTGATCCCAAGTCCTCTCCGTCCCTTCCTGCACGCCTTTCCCTGGAGGGGTCGCAGGCGTCCCAGGCGGCAGAGGGTCCATGGCACAACCGGGGTGAATGGGCCGGGTGGCAGGATGGTGAGTTCGAGGCCAGCCTGGGCAGAAGAGCAAGCCCTTGTCTCAGAATACAAAATCAAAAGGGCTGGGAGTGTAGCTCAGGGTACAGCGCCCCGGGTTGGGGTCCCAGTACAGCACTGCAAAAGAAAAAAAGGCCAGGCCTGGCTTCCCACCCAGGTCACCACCAGGGGGCGCTGCTTCCCCCACGAGGGGACCCCATGCCCTCCCCGCAGTCCCAGGATGGTGCAGGCCCTGCAGGGGTGCGGTGAGAGCCACATGGCAGACTGGAGAGACGTTGTTCAGCTATGAAAACGTGCCTCTGGAGAGCTGGCATGACCATGCACACCTGTAACCCCAGCACTCTGGGAGGCTGAGGCAGGAGGATCCCAAGTTCCAGCCCAGCTGGGATAATGTGGTAATTCAGCGAGACCCTGTCTTGAAATAAATAAAATGAAGGGCTGGGGATGGAGCTCAGGGTGAAGGCCCTGGGGTCAATCCCCAGTACCACAAAAACAAAAAGGAAATAAGAAAAACCTGCTTGTGAGGGTCTGAAAAGGCCTGTTGTGGGCTGAGTTGTGCCTGTGTGAACCTGAGGTCTCAGCCTGTGGCAACCTCAGAATGTGGCTGTTTGGATACAGGGCCTTTCGAGAGGAAAGCTAAGTTAAAATGAGGTTTCTCGGGTGGTCCTGGTCCAATGTAACTGTGGCCTTGTAGTGGGAACCTTGGCTGGGTGTGGCGGTTCACGCCTGGGCTAACAGAGCTCTGGGAAGCTGAGGAAGGAAGATCAGAAGTTGGAGGACAGCCCAGGCATCCTAGCAAATTTTGAGGGAGGCCCCCACAAAAAAGAGTTTGGGGCGTAGTGTGCAGCTCAGAGGTATAGCGCTTGCCTGGAATGTGAGGGCCCAGGTCTGACCCCCAGTGCCACGAAGAAGAAACTCAGCCGCAGGCAGGTGAGGGAGGACGGTGTGAGACGCAGGGCAGGTGGCGGCTACAGGCCCAGGAGAGGCCCTGCTGGGACCCACCTTCTTGACATTTAGATCTGGGACTCTGGCTCCCAGAATCGGGAACACACCTGATTCCACGGCGAGCCGTGCAGCCCAGTGAATGCATCCGGCCCCCCACAGCTCTGTCTCGCAAGCCTCGCAGCTCCCCTGCCATCCCCAAGGCCACCTGTCCCGGTTCTGAGAGGCGCCGGGGCAGTCCAGCCACGGGACCTGGCTTGTCTATACTTCCATGTCCCCAGGAAGCCCTGGATCCAGGCGGTAGTGGGCTCTCACCTCGCCCAACCCCACTCACCGTGACCTTCTTGGGAAGTGAGTGCCAGGTGCTGCTCCCTCACCAGGCTGTGAGACTTTTTGGCTCTCGCTAAATTGCCCAGGTTGGCCTGGAATTAAGATCCTCCTGCCTCAGCCTCCCGAGTGCTGAGATTACAGGTGTGCGCCCCTACGCCTGGCTCTGGGGAACACATTCAAACCTTGGCTGCTTCTGCTCAGCCACCTGTCGTCTTGGATCGGAGTGAGACATGTCTATGCAGCTGCCAGACAGTTTCCTCTCTCCTCTTCCCTCCTGATCAGATCCCACACTTCAGGAGTAGATTCCAGTAACACCGCCGCAAAGTTACTAATATTGAGGCAGGGCTGGGCCCAGCATTTGGGAGGCTGAGGCAGGAGGATTGCTGTGTGTTCAAGGCCAGCCTGGGCCACATAGTAAGAACCTGTCTCAAACAAAACCAAACATAAATAAATAAATAAATAAATAAATAAATAAATAAATAAATAAATAAACAAACAAAAAGAAAACAATCGAGGCAGGCTCATCTGTGACTTGTATTTCAGGTATGAAAATCAGACTGTGAAAATTAGGTTTTAAAGGCTTTTTCACATGAGGTGATCCTCCTGCTGCAGCCTCTGAGTAGCTGGGACTACAGATGCGTGGTACTTCGCCTCTCATACCTGATAGTTTACTTCCAGCAAAGGAGGAAGAAGGGACTTCTCCCAAGTCGCCGCAAGGGACACCTGGCCTTGAGAACAATGAACATAATGAAGGTGACGTGGCACCAGGCTTAGTCCAAGTCTCCTCCTCCTCCCCAAAGGCAGTGAATCCTCAAGAGATCCTGAGTTTCTCGCCTGTGCAGGAAGGGTCTATGGAAAGACGCACAGCTCCTAGTTGGGGGTGGCTGCCTCAGGGCCAGGGACCCAGGAGCCTGGTGGGGGGCTGCAAGCTGTGTGGTCATCTTGTCCACATTGTGTCTGAGCTCTGGACTCACCTCGCTGCAGAGGGTGGGAGCCGCAGCCCCGTGAACAGGGCAGAGCAGGCTGGGGGGGTGGCGGCAGCGACTGCAGCCAGAGGGGAGCAGGTCCCCAACACCTGGCGGCACCCACGGGCTGTCAGGCACCCTGAGGCCCAGGCCATGGGCAGGAGCGAGCATGTGCAGATTCTCCGCCCATTCTAAGCACCCACCCTACAAGGGCCTGGCTAGCGTGGCAAGGGGCACGGTCTTTCTGTTTTTTTCAAAGCATGTAATGGTTGCAGTTTATAGATGATTTTGTGTGTTGGGAGATGTGTTTTAGAAAACAGAAGAATTTGGTTTTAAATATTCCAAAAGCTGGATGTGGTAATGACATCAACTAGAATCCCAGCACTCAGGAGGCTGAGGCAGGAGGACCGCTGTGAGTTCAAAGGCAGCCTGAACTACATACAGAGACCCTGCCTCAAAAAACACACAAAAAAACCAACAAACAAAACAGTATGTACGTATATGCATATATACTCACTTCTGTTGTTTAGCAAGTGTTTTATTCTGGAACAATTCCAGAGAAGCCCAAAGCAGGGTGGAGACACTTCCCTCGGCCCCACCCCTCCTCTAATGCTCAGCGGCCCGCATCTGTCAGAACCAGCAGACTAACCCCAGGGTGTACTTTTAGCCAGAGACTTTTCTGAATTTTCCTAGTTTTCTTACTTAAATCCTTTTCTTGTTCCAGGATAATGTGCTACCTTTAATCAAATGTGAATTTGTACATTTTAACTTTTTATTTTTATTTTTAAACTTTTGGTGCCAGGGATTGAACCCAGGACCTTCGGTACACTAAACATGTGTGCTGCCACCGAGCTATACCACCAGCCTTAACCTTTGAGCAGGGCTGCTGGGGATCAAACTCAGGGCCTGGCGCCTGCTAGGCAAGTGTTCTGCCACTGAGCTAAACCCCCAGCCCCTCTAACTTTGTATTTTAAAATCCTCATAGATTTACCAGAAGTTACAAATAGAAAGCACAGTGTTCCTGTGCGCCCCTCCTGGGCTGGCCCCAGCTGTGACATCTCGGGCAACAACAAGACCCAAACCATGAAAGCGATACTGGAGCAAAGCAGTGTGGTGAATACACATGCACACAGAGATTGCTTTTGTTAGTGCACGCATGCAATCCACAATAGTGACGCTCGCTCTGGGAAACTGGCCCATGCACATAACACACCTTGGTCACTCTCGGTGCCTTCGCCTCTCTCCTCCCCTGTTCGGGCTGTCCTCCAACTCCTGGCGATCCTCCTGCCTCAGCCTCCCCAATGCCGGGATCGCAGGCATGCACCACTGCACTTGGCTTGATTCCTTACTTACTACCAGGCACTTCTGCAGGTGAATCCTGCTAAAGAACGACACTTCCTCTTGTGTTTTTGTCGGCATAATTAACAGCCAAGCTAGAGAGGAGAAGAGGGTTCTTGCCAGTGATTTCACCAGAACTTGGATGAACAGGCCAGTGAGATCAAGCCAGGAGTGCGGCCCCTTTAAGGTCTGGGCCCCGCAGCGGAGGCAGCGGGGGAGGCAGACATTCTTTTTTTCTGCTCAAAACCGGCAAAAATGTTAAGACTGCAGCTCAAGCCTCCTGCAGCTGCCCATCGGAGCTCCCGTGAGGACGGGCACGGGCAGTGGATGTCGCCGGCACGCCAGGCATGTCAGCGCCCGCTTGGCCCACGCCCGGCTCCTGGGGGCTGGCAGCAGAGGGGCTCTGGCTGGAGAAGCCCCAAGAGGCTGTTCTGGAGCAGCCCTTGGCCCTGTCAGGAAAAAGAATGGCTCCCAGCCGGGTGGGGTGGCGCAGGCCCCTGATCCCGGCACTCAGGAGGCTGAGGCAGGAGGATCACTGGGAGTCCGAGGCCAGCCTGGGCTACACAATAAGGCTCAGAGCTCCATAATTAACAAGAGCCCTGTGGTGCTGGCTGTTATTATCCCAAAATTCTCCCAGCCAGAGGAAGCCCACACCGCCCCTGGGCCTTTTGGCCCCAGCACCCCAAAGAGGCTGCCAGGGCCGCTCAGCTCGCATCCCCCGCCAGCCCTCACCCACCGGCGCGGCGCAGCAGCACTTCCAGCACCCTGGCGTCCCCACTGGTCCCGTGTTCCAGCTTCTTTCTCGGCCCCCAACGTGCAGCACTTCTAGGGCAGTATACTTGCTGATTGCTTCCTGCACTATTACTCACAACAACCAGCTAAGACACTGCCAAAGAAACACTCACAGCTGGCCGCTCCACGCCCCAGACCTGCGGGTAGGAAGATGAGAGGAGAGAGGTGGAAGAGCCCGGCCTGCAGGAGGCCGGCATGGGGGGGACAGAGGTGGCACTTCCTGGGGGAGAAACGGGCTGCAAACCCCTCATTTCAGAGCCTGCCGGGAGGGAGCAAGAGAGGAAGCCGCCGACTCCTCCATCCTGGCACCTTCAGAGAAAGCTCTGCTGCGGAACCAGAACGGGACAGAGACGACAAAACAAATTCCAGCTGACACCTGTCATCCCGGCACTCGGGAGGCTGAGGCAGGAGGGTTGCTCGAGCCCAGGAATTTGAGACCAGTCTGAGCAACATAGCAAGACCCTGTCTTGAAACAAAACAAGAAACAAAAGCCAGGTGTGGTGGCGCATGGCTGTAATCCCAGCACTGGGGAGGCTGAGGCAGGAGGATGGCTGTGTATTTGAGGCCAGCCTGGACTACACAGAGAGACTCTGTCATGAACCGCACCCCCCCATATCGTGATGATTCCCAGGAAAGCAGGAGCCCCCCAACCAACAGAGGTGGAAACTGGCCTGAAACCTGTCCCCACATCGCATCCCCCTCAGGGTGTCTGGCCCCCCCGGCGGGCACTTCCGGTAGGACACAGTGTGCTGTGGGCCCACAATTCACAGAGGACATCGTGGTGACAAAGCAAGCAAACACGGGGCAAGGAGGCTGGAGAGACGACCAGGCCTGTGGGCCTCAGCAAGGAGCTGCCTCCTGGGCAGGGGACCAGGGAGCCACGGAGTCTTATAGGGTCAGGTGTCTGCCGGCTCCCATCTCGAAGTCCGGCTGGTTGCGATGGGACCACAGAGAGAAGCCCTCTGGTCCCCTGTGGCCTGAGCTGTTCCCGGCAGTCCCCGGTGCCCACCCTGTGCCTCCACCTGGCCCACAAGCATCGGGCTGGGCCGTGTACAGTCCACTCCTCGCTGTCCATCTTTGTTTCCCAGCAGCACTCAGTGCAGCGGGCACAGGCCATCCAGATGTCTCTGATCCCAGGCTGCGGCCCGCGTGACAACAAGGAGGCCACCGTGGTGTCCTCTAGCGAGGCTGAGGCCGTGGGGCGAGGCAGGGCGGCCGTGATGGCGTCCGGAAACAAAGCCACGTTCAGGAGAGAAGCCGGGTCCTCCTCCAGCTCTGGGGGGACATCCGGGTGCCCCTGCCAAGCCGGGCACCGCAGGGATGGCGCCAGTGCAGGGTCGTCCTGCGGGAGGGGCAGTGCTGAGAACAGCTGTGAGTGACCACGTACCTGCTGGGTCCATGGCGACACTGAGGTCCAGGGGAGAGTGCCCTGTCCTTGTGCTCACCCCGACCGGAAGACTCGCCCATATCCACAGCTCACTTCCGTCCAGGGTGGGGACAGCGTGAGATGAGCCTGCCTTGGGCATGTTTTTGAGGACAGGTCCCCAAAAAGACGAATTTGAAAGGTTTTTTGCTTTTTTGAAAAACCAAACACGGAGATCCTCCTGCCTCAGCCTCCCAAGTGCAGGGATGACAAATGTGTACCACCATGCCCAGCAACTTTAAAGTTCTGATTCTCAAAAACGGCCATCAGGTTGATGTCTCCTGAAGAAGGTTTCCAAACAGGGGCCATCATCCTTGTCCCCGCTTCACCCCGAGTTCCAGAGGCCTAGCTGTACTCGTCTGGGAGGAAGGAGGGAACTTCCACAGGAAGGTGCTGTTGGCCAGTGACTGCACCTCCGCTGGCCTGGGTGGCGTCCCTGGGTGCGCCATGGACAGGGGAGCTGGCTCTTAGTGCTTCCTGCAGGCTGAGGGACTCCTCACTGACTCCTCTGTCTTCTTTTCTGGTCCTTGGGTGGGGAATTAAGTTGCTAACTTGGGAGATATTTATTTAAAAAAAATTAAAAAGAACAAACATCTAGGCATTTTCCCAGAAGAGTTAAAGACATTATATCACAATGATCCATGCACACCCGTGTTTACAGCAGCACAATCGTATCAGCTAAGTCTTGGAAACAGCTGATACATCCCCCAGCAGATGAATGGATGAAAATGTGGTACTACACACAATGGAGTTCTACTCTGCCATAAAGAAGGACAAACTTGGGTCATTTGTAGGAAAATAGATACACCTTGAGACCATAATGTTAAGTGTAATAAGTCAGACACACGCACTTAAATATCACATGGTTTCTCTTATATGAGAAACCCAGAATGCAAATCATAGAGCAAAATAAAAGGCAGATAATAGGAAACTGGGAGCTAGATCTTTGGGAAATGAGAAGGGGACTAAGAGATGGAGGGAAGGGCAGTGGGGAAAGGAGGGGACAGAGGAAGAAGTCAGATGTATTGTGGGCGTGTACCAGCTACCATGCGAACCTGTTCGTGATGTACTGCAAACACAGACCGAAGAGGAAAAGCTCCAAGCCGACAGCCAGCAGCCTGAATGCTTGCTGGGCACAAAATGGGTCTCTCTGGACAGGGAAAGGTCAAGAGCGAGGCCATGACTGTCTAAAACTGCCTTGTCACAAAACTTTCATTAGAAAGGGGCCGGGTGTGGTGAGGTCCCAATGCCAGTACTTGGGAGGCTGAGGCAGGAGGATCACAAATTCAAGGCCAGCCCGAACTATCTAGTGAGACCCTGTCTGAAAAAAAAATTTTTTTTTCATTAAAAAAGGGACCGAGGGTATAGATTAGCAACAGAGGCATGCTTAGCCTGCACAAGGCCCTGAGTTCAATTTTTAGCACCAAAAGAAAGATACATATATATAATATGATACAATATTATGTATTATAATACATGTATGTACACAATACACGCACACACGTTTACACACCCAGTTAGAAATCTGGGCAATGTGAATTTCCGGGTGGAAGAGGCTTGAGTGCCGGCCAGAGTCCGCACCCCTCCTGGCTCTTTGGCTCTGAGGAGGGCCTGGCAACCTGCTTGTCCCAGCCCCTGAGCGCCCCACGAAGCCGTCGCGCTGCCTCGCCCTGCCTCTGGCTGGTCTGGGGCTGGCACAGGTGTAATCCCGGCTCCTGGGTGTACGGGAAAGTTTCAGGTCCCCATGGAGACCCCAGGAAGCAGAGCACCAGTGGGGGGTGAGGCCGGCGTGCCAAGCACTGCAGGGGACACAGAGGACCGAGGTCCCTGGCTTTACTGGGCCACCAGCTGCCAGGAAGCCGCCCTTCAGGAAGCCGCCCCACCCTGTGAGGGGCCGGGGGTGCTGGGTGGCACAGCGTTTGCCCAGCATTCATGACAGGGAAGAGAGACAGTGCCCTGATGAAGTAAGACATTTTTCTTTCTTTGAGACAGGGAACAGTCTGTAGGCCAGCCGGCCTCGAAGCCCATCCTCCTGTCTTCATATGGAGCTACGTGCCCATCCCCATCCCCTTTCCTTTTTTTTTAAATTTCAGACGGGGTCTTGCTAAATTGCCCAGGCCGGGCTCAAAATTTCGATTCTTCTGCCTCAGCCTCCCAGAGTGCTGGGATTACAGGCGTGTACCACCTCACCTGTTTAGATTTAAAACATTTTCAGTGAGGTTTTCTTTTACTTGCAGCTGAAGGAATCCTAACTGATCTCTCCCATAAACTAAACATGAACATCACAAATTACGTTGGAGAAAGGTGGGGGTGTGTCGGGGGAGCCCCTTACCCAACAGCGTCTCTGTCTTAGCAGCAAACCGGCAGCGCAGCCCCGGCCTCACCCTGCGGTCGCGCCACACCAGGACTCTGGGCCCGCAGGTCCGGTCCCAACAGCAGCAGCCACGGCACACCTGGCATCCGGACGCGGCCACCCCAGCACAGCCAGCCAGCCCGCTCGCACCGGCCCCTGCAGGAAGGAGAAGCTATGTCACCCCCACAGCCCTTCCACCTGCTGCTGCCCCACACACAAACCCGCTCGGTTTCCGGATTGGCCCGACAAATTGGCCACGAAGCAACGAGGCGGGCTCCAGTCAGTGTGACGGCCCACGCCTGCGATGCCAGCACTCAGGAGGCTGAGGCAGGATTGCTGTGAGTTCCAGGTCAGCCTGGGCTACACAGTGAGTTCAAGGCCAGCCTGAACTGCACAGCAGGACTCAGAAAAAGAAAAAGCAAGCAAGCAAACACATATCGCACTATAAAAACAAAAAGGATCCAGGCTGCATGCACGCTTTCCCTGTAGGTACCGAGAAGCTGAAAATCGCAAATGCTTTTCTAACGCCCAAGCCACATGTCTGCCCACAAACAAAGTGACTCTCTCCCCGAGCACATTCCCAATGCCCCCCGCCCCAGTGGCCTTTGGCTCACATTGGAGACGGGCAGCGCGGTCAGCAGCAGGAGGGAAGGGCAGATCGCCTGCTCGGTGGCCCAGGGCAGCCAGCTCCACCCGTCTGACCTGCTCGGCTCACTGCCGCCTCAGCCTGGCACCGGCGCCAGGGCTGGGCCGCCCCTTGCGTCCCCACTGTGACCCATCCCCAGCGAAGCCGGCACCGGACTCCCTCCTGAGTCATCCGGGCTCTCAACCTGGAGCTGGCGGAGGGAAGAACACAGGGAGGAGGGAGGGGAGGGAGGAAAAAGCCCCGTCCCGGCCACCAGGTCGCGGCACCAGGGTGGGGCCAGGCAGAGCCCTGTGCAGTGACCACCAGCGGGGAAACCAGGGCCACCCAAGCGCAAGCGCGTGGTTCTGAGCAGGCCAAAGACGCAGAACAGAAACGGCGGGACCCAAAGGGGAACTGTGGGCACAGTGCCATCTTCCCACGTTGAGGCTTTCCAGTGCCGCCTGGGCACGAAGCTACAGGGCCCTGCTGGGACGCTGGGATCCATCTTCCCAGGGACGGATTAAGGCACAGCCTGACCTCCTTCTTGCTGGGGACGGAGGGTCGCCTGCTGCCGGCCACGGCCAGGCAGGTCTGCACCCCAACCTCCGGGCGTGCCTGTCTCTGAAGCCATGCTGGGCCCCATCTCAGAGCCCGGTCTGCTGCCCTAAGGGGAACCAGGGATAGGTGGGGCTTGCTCAAGCCATCCAGTGCTCAGAGGTGGCCGGAACCCAGGCGGCGACTGGTAGGTCCATCTCGACACACAACTTCCTGCTCACAGAAGAGCCTTCCGGGTCAGAGGCCTTACGAAAACCCCCAGGCAGGCGCTGGCCAACGCCAGATGGCCCCGGCTCTCGGATCACCGCTGGTCACGGGGTGCAGGCTCAAACCAATGAGGGGGACCATGACAGGTGATGGGTGGGAGCTCCCTTACATACTTCAGGGAAGTATTTACCGAGCATGCGCCAGAACGCAGTGGCGGACTTCTGCTCTGTCGGGGTAAGAAAGCGTCTCGTGGATCTACACACAGGTCCCATGATAAGTCATCTGGGATCCCCTAAGTCTGGAGGCTGCTTGTGGTCAGGGCCCGGTGAGTCACCAGGACCCGGGGCTGGTGATGAGGTCAGCCTTTTGGGCAAGGAACCGACAAGGACACAGGGCCGTGTCATAGGAGCCTCTGACCCAATGGCACACGATGGGAGCCGTAGCCACATCTGGGGACAAGTCTGGCTGTTGGTGCTGCATCTAGAATAGCAGCCACAGCACACAGGACGGTCCCCACAGCCTAAGATGGCCAGGCTCACCGTCAATCACCCTGCAACTGAGAAACTGCTCCGATCCCCTGAAACTCCTTCCTTCTGTGGATTCCTGGGCGAACGGTCACCCGTCATCGCCATGACCCAGGGTCCTGGAGGGGACAGTGCCTCCTGGCAGAGGCCTGGTTTCGGGGCTCGGTGTGTCTGGAAGAGCCCCTGGGAACAGACCCCAGTGTGGGCTCTGTCAGCCGATCCCGGCCCCCGCTGGTCCTGGCTGAGGGTCCCGGCACAGCAGGGGACCTGGAGCTGGCAGGCGCTTACAGCTGACAGGGTTCTTGTTCCTGACCGGCCAGACCAGCGGGACAGGACAGGTGGCCACCCGCGGGGGAGGGAAGCCAAGGCCACCTTCGCAGCAGGTCACGTAGCCCGAGGGAGCACAGCTGACTGAGACCCTGTCCAGGACCTGCGGGGACAGGGAGACTCGGGGGGGGGGGTCCCTGCAGCCTGGTGAGCCCCGCTGTGCGGTGCTGTGGCAGCCATCCGGGGACCCCAGAAAGACCCGGCCACTGGGGCCTGGACCCTGACCAGGGCACTCGAGTCCTGCTGAGACCTATGTCACACTCCCTGATGCTTTGCCCGGCTGCCACCATGCTCAGTAGTCACCAGAAACTGTCTCCAAGGGGGAACAGGTCTGTAGGGACTTGGGTGGGGGGTGGGGGCAGAAATGTGCCTAGCCCATTAACTTCATCTGCAGTGAATCGTCTAACTTATTACCAGCGTTATTACTATTTCAAAATTCTGGAGCGGGGTGTGGTAGCACCCATCTGTAATCCTGGCACCTTCAGGAGGCTGAGGCAGGAGGATTGTTGTGTGTTTGAGGCCAGCCTGGGATACAAACCGTGACCCTGTACCAAAACATACATACCATGTCTCAAAAAAATAAATACTGTAAATAGAATAAAATTCTAAAAGGATAACAGAAAAAAAAAGAAAAACAAACAAGAATGAGGCCAGGGATCTTGAGGATATGGGTCTCACCAGCTTGGGAAAGTCCCCACTCGGTCCTGGCTAAGGATGCACTGGAATTGAACTGGGTCCTCAGACTCCAGAAAATTGTCCCCAAATGACATCTGAAAAGGACAGAGGAGATGGGCAAATGGCAGGCAGAGCTGGTCCTCCAGGACAGAAATGGAACTTGGATGTCCACAGCTGCCATACAGAAGGCTGCTGGTCAGGACAGAATCCATCTAGAGCTGGCGGGTGATGAGGAGGGTTACACACAGCAAAGCAGTCTGCCCCGCTGGCTCCTGTACTTGGCATCTCCCTGCCACCCAGCTGCGCCACTCCACTCGAGGACAGCTTCCCTGAGCTGCCCTTGCTGGCCGGTGTCACCACTGCCACCGCTAGAACCGGCCGTCTGCTTTTCCATACACATGGCTGTGGCCGGGCACTGACCCCGCTGTGTCTTTGCCCACCTGCTCTGACAGCTGCAGTCTCTGCTGCCGACGACACACAGAAGGGTCCCCTCAGTCACCCACTGACCCAAGCCCCCAGCCCCAGGAGGACTTGACACCCACAGACAGGTGGGCCTGGGTGGACCGGGGCTGATCCAGGGGACATGTCACACGCTCGCCACTCCTGAGGGCACCTGTCTCCCCTTGACATCAACGGTAAAGTAAGGAATGTAATTCTGGGCACAACAACAGCACATTTCAACCATACACTGTGACATCCTGGTCTTCATCATGAACTGGTACCTCCTGAGGGTACCAAAAACCACAAGAGCCAAACAAACTGTTTTGGTTGGAAAGGGTGGTGAGTCAAGAGGCAATGGACTGGGGCTGGGGATTTAGCTCAGTGGTTAAAGTGCTTGCCTTGCAAGCACAAGGGCCTGAGTTCGATCCCCAGCACCAAAAAAAAAAAAAAAAAAAAAAGAGGCAATGGACACCCACAAGTTCTAGCTTGCACATCAAGTAACAGACAAATAAGGGGTACTGGGCCAAAGCGTTAGCATCAAAATGTATGCAGTACCAAGCCAGGTGTGGTGGTGCACACGTGCAAACCCAGCACTAAGGAGGCTGAGGCAGGAGGATTGCTGCACGTTTGAGGCCAGTCTGGACCACACAGAGAGACTCTGTTTCAAGAAAAGAGAGTTGGGGCTGGGGATTTAGCTCAGTGATTAGAGTGCTTGCCTTGTAAGCACAAGGGCCTGAGTTCGATCCCCAGCACCACAAAAAAAAAAAAAAAAGAAAGAAAAAAAAGAAAAGAGAGTTAAGGTACCAAATTCAATGAATTTCAAAGCAGTGACCAAGCTATGACTGTACATCCTAAAATAATTTAAAGGCAAGCTGACGGGTTAATATTGAAAACAATCATCTATGCTTTCCTTGCGCATCTTCAAAAGAATTAAGATGTGTTACGTATGTGTACCAACTCTCTGTGATGCATGTAATCGTTATGTCCTGCAAACACAGACTAAGGAGGCAGGAATGGAGCTTCCCGCCCAGGCTGTCTTGGAGAACAATTCGTTTGCAAGTCAGCCATGCTCTGGGCATCTCCTGAGTCTGTTTCAAGTTGCTGCTCGGAACTAGGGCTGCCCCGCCAGAAGTCAGGGCTCCGGGAGTGAGCGTGGTCTACACGCCTGGCCGGGGTCCGCGTCGGGGGCAGACTGCAGACACCCGGAAGCGCGGGGCACAATCCTGTCTCGACACCCGCTTTGGCCTCTGTTCCTGCCCCGTTTGCTGGGACGCCCATCACCACGGCAGGAAGCCACCGAGACAAGACATCCAGCCGGACCCCTGGGCCCGGGAAGCCTGCTGTGAGACTGTCTTGGGCTCTAGAGCAAGGACAGGCGTCCTTGGAAAGAGAGGAAGGAAAGGGTCGGAGAGGGACAGAGATAGAGGCTGGAGCCGGGTGCGGGAGGCAGCGACGGAACTGCAGAGATGAGACGGGGTCTCCCTGGGCCTCAGGGCGGGGCGCAGGTCGAAGTGGCTCCGGAAGTTGCTTTCAAGACACCATGGAGCGGGGGTGGCTACCCAATGAGACTCCGCAGGGATCTGCTGACCTGCCGGCCTCCTGGGACTGCTAAGCCGGCAACTTCCAATGGTACTGAGCCCACAGTACGGGATGAGCGCACCATGGCAGGTGCCTAAGGCAAGTGTTTTAATCCACTGATTACCAATTGTTTAAAAAAGAAAAAGAGCCTGCATGGTGGTGCACACCTGTAATCCCAGCACTCTAGAGGCTGAGGGAGGAGGATCGCTGAGAGTTTAAGGTCAATTTGAGCTACTTAGAGACGATGTCTCAAAACAAACAACAAACAAATAAGCAAAGACTCAGGGTTTCCCAGGAATTTGCCTGGCTCCAAGAGTCCCATCCAGAGGTACCCTGTGCCCAGAGGACAAACCACTCACAAGAGGTGACACCTTGTCTCCCCATTTCCCAATGAGGTGGGGCACAGTGGCTGCCACTTCATCCTCACCAGACCCCACAGCACACTGAGCCCCTAGGGGCTGCCCGTGCGCCTGCCCTCTCTCCTGCCTCTGCACACGCACACACTGTTCCCTCTGCCTGCCCATCCCTGTGCTGAATTCCAGAGTGACCCCCATGCCTACAAGGAACGAAGTCACCTGTGATGTCCCAGACAGAGTGCCCCACCCTCTCCTCTCTGCTCACTCTGCCTTGGATGGAGGGGACATGGCTATGACCGTGTCAGTACCCAGCATAGTACTGACACAGCTTGGGTCAGGAATGAATGAATGAATGAATGAATGGAGGATAAATGAATGCACGACGCCGACACTCCCTGCTGGTTGCTGACTCTGCTTCCAGCACCTCCAGGCTCAGGTTGCCTTTTATTTTTTTGGTTTTCTGAGACAAGGTCTTGCTATGTAGTCTAGGCTGACCTTGAACTTGTAGCGATCTTTCTGCCTCAGCCTCCTGAGTACTGCGATGACAGGCCTGCGCCACCGCACCCAGCTTCAGGTTGTCTTGTATACAATCTCTGGGACCCATTAACCAAGGGGAGGGGGACTGAGTTAGCCCCTCGGGGTGCTGCTGGCCCCTAACTCTTCTCCCAGGCTGGTAGTTGCTTGTGTGATGAGACAGAAGAGCCGCAGACAGGGCCGGGGATTTAGCTCGGTGGTTACAGTGCCCGCCTTGCAAGCACAAGGCCCTGAGTTCGATCCTCAGCAGCAAAAAAAAAAAAAAAAGAAGAGCCACAGATGGAGTCCGAGTGTGGGAGCAGGGCCCTGGTGTGCAGGAACACCTCAGCACGGGGGGTGGGCATCTGTGACTAACAGCTGACCACAGGATGTGGCACAAGGCAGGCTGTCACCCACGTGTCATGGCCCAGGAGACTCCCTCTCCTGCTGGCAGACACTGTCCCTGCCTTAGAGGAGGCAGCCGCCATGCTGGGAGAGACATGCGCTGAGCGGGCGGAGGGCTTGGGACAGCAGCTCTGCCCGCTGCCAGCAGGAAACCAGGGGACGCACACGACTTCCACCAGTCACCCTGGCGGAGGATCCCTGACCCGAGACACGGTGAGGTGACACACGCCTGTCCTCCAAGCTGCTGAGTCCGCACATCTCTAACGCAACAATAATGACCACGACGATGATGTCCCCAACACTCATGTGACCCGCGATCCCGAGGACCTTCGTGCCCACAGCAGTTCCCTTCATGGTGCCGACGCAGGAATGACGAAGACAGCCACAGTGGAGTCGCACCACACAGCCGAGTCAGCCTCTGCCACCGCCACCCTAGTATGGAGCGACCAACCCACCGAGCCTGTTTCCTCCTGGGTGAAAACGGGCACGGCGGCAGGGACCTCAGAGCGGATGACACGGAGTAAACAGGGCGACATGCTGCCAATGCCGGGCCCTGCCAGAGTGCGACACAACACGACTTCTAGACCAGAAAACGAGTGGACACATCGAAATCTGACTCAGCCCCACCGAGGAAATGAGGGGCAGAGTCAGACCGTCTCACTCCTGGCCGATGTTTTTTACATTTCTCCGCTTCCTTAGGCACAACTCCGGACAAGGTGAATTTGTCGCATGTTGAAGGAGAAGCGGAAGCGTCGGCCTCTGTCCAGTCGGGAGGCCTAAATGCAGACAAGTCTCACAAACGCACACACAGGAGGACTGGAGAGGTGTGAGTCTGGTGAGGAGGAGACAGGGGAGAGGAGGGAAGTGTTTGCCTTTTTAATTCAGGGTGGAAGGATGTGGTTTGGGGTGGCTCCAAAGGAAGCTGGGTGCATGCCAGTAATCCCAGCACTTGGGAGGCTGAAGCAGGAGAATCGCTGTGAGTTTGAGGCCTGATTGGGCTACATAGCAAGACCCTGTCCCTCCAAATAAATACGTTTTAAGAAATAAGAAAAATGAGTAGCTCCAAAGGAATGGAAGTTTTGCAAGATCTCGGGGCTAAATGGCTTTTGAGTGCATAGAACAGTCCTTATCGAAGTGGGGAGTCTGGCCAGCTACCAGCCCCACAGTGCTCTGGAAGCCGGACAGCAAGCAAGGGGGCTGTGCCTGCGACTGGAAGGGAAGGGGCCCCGCACGGTTGCCACCTGGTCTGAAATATGACCCTAGGCCTGTCCCACCTCCTCCCTAAAAAGCCACCACAGCTGTCCTCTAACGCGACAGGGTCGTCTGCGCTGCACCCTGACCCCTGGCCTGGCTCTGCCCAGACCCAGGAGGCGGGCATCCAGGGCAGGGACGCATGCTGGGTGGCACCCGGGCCACTACCCTCCACTCAGCCCTGAGTCGCTTCCTCTGCCCAGTCTCAGCGATGTTCCTGTCTCCGGGGTCACGGGCCAGGGATTTCTAACTGCTTTGGGTTTGGGGTGCTGCTTCCCCACTTACCCCTCGTGGCGATCCTGATGAAGAGGGCTGTGTGGATCAGGGGCTGGTCACGTGGTCCTGGATGTTAACCCACTTTACCCCTCACTGGGGCTGGGTTTCAAGTAACAGGAGATGGTGGTGGTGGTGACAGAAATCCTACCCACGGTCACTTCTGTCCTTTTTCATTAAAATTGTTGCAAGACGGGGTGACCTCCTCAGAGGAAGTTTAACAACAGGATTGAAGACTCAGGCCAAGTGTGGTGGCACATGCCTGTAATCCCACCATTCGAGAGGCTGGCGCAGGAGGAGCACCACGAATTCAAGGCCAGTCTTTGCCACATAGTGAGTTCAAGACCAGCCTGGACTACATAGTGAGACCCTGTCACGAATGAATGAATGAATGAATGAATGAATGAATGAATGAATGGGGCTGTAGCTCACTTCGAAGGCCCTGGGTTTACAGTCTGGCCAGCCCTTCCTCCCCTGACGGCCCCTCCATCTCCTCTGCCACTGTCCCACTACTGAACCTTAAAACGCCACTTTCCCGGTAAGAGCTCTGTGAGCAGAGGCAGGTGCAGTGCCCAACCATTCCCGTCGGGCGCCATCTGCCTGTCCCTGGTCCCCAACACATAGCTGGGGGGACAGGAGCAGCCACATTCAGGTGGCTGGCTCCAGTCAAAAGGCATCCTGGCCTGGGGGTGCACTCCGCATGCCTGATCCCCAGCATGGCAGAAAAAAAAAACACCCTTTGCAGACCCTGCTTTCTCTTTTTCGCATGAGTCCCGGCACTTTCCTTGGTTTACATATATGCAGTTCCAGTTTTTAAAAAAATGAAAGCACCAAATTTTAGGAAGGGGAAGAGAGGAATATTTGCAATGCAAAAACCAAACAAATAGAAAGAACATCTACAAACCCCTCTGGATTCTACTGGCCCAGAGGACAGCTCTTCAGATTCGGGGAACGTATTACGCATCAGTGGCAGCAAGATGCTTCTGTCACAGATGCCACCTAACAGCAGCCCAGCACCCTGCTCTGCAGGGAACACTGTCTAAGGCTCGCACTGCGACCCGAGAAGGCAGTCCTGACGCAAGCCCACGTCCCCGGACAGGGCGCCACAGCTGAGGGTGAGTCCTACGTCCAGAGTTACACAGCCAGAGACAGGGATGGGGCCGGACTCTAAAGCCAGGTCCTGACCCGAATGCTGGCGGCCCGAGGAGGGCCCAGACAGGTCTGGGGAACAGAGGAAAACGGGCTGTTACAGAACCACCTCCCAAAGTCGGCATCGAAGAGCAGGTTTTGACACTCAGGCAAATGCCTAGACAGTGGTGGCCTCAGCCCCAGTTCACACTCTCTAGGAAGAAGGCGTCGGCCAACCACGGCGGCTCTGGTTCTGATCCGACCTCGTCCTTGTTCCCTTTGAACACCTGCTACTGAGCAGTATACTCAGTACTGAGCGCCACGCAAACCACCCGCAGCCTCGGCAGCTTCTGCCTTTCTCAAACGCACCCGGCCCAGGGCCTTTGCACTTACTGACCCACCTACAAAGCTGTCCTCTTCCTCTCCATTCAGGTTTCTCCTATGGACTCACGCACGCAGCCAGCACGCTGCAAATATTTGCCAAAAAAGTCCTGCCTTGGTATTTTCTAATGCACAATCTGATCTCCATGAACCAGAGACTGTCTCATAACTGAGGATGGCATCTTGTTCACCTAGGAGGGTGGTACAGGGCTGAGATAGCAACCAAGTGACCCAACCAACCGGAAGTGCTGCCCGATACTATGGCAGGAGGACCTGGGGCTGCCAAGGCGTACCATGATTGATTTGTGATTCAAGGGCTCAGGCACAGAGTTAAGTGCAGTCCTGTGGCTGCCACGCCTGTGAGCCAGGACGCTGGATAAAGCTAGACTGGAGGACAGAGCGGAGCCAGGGAGTCAGGAGACGTTCACGACCACACAGAGCAGATGCCAAAGGCCCCAGGACACCAGCTGCTGCTGCCCCTGCAGCCCCCTCATTCAAGGCCAGAGTTGGAAAGTACAGGCCTCTCCCTCCTCAGCGCAGCCTTGGGCACTACCACCTAGCAGGAGGGACAGAGGCTCAGGGGAGTGGCCTTTTGTCCCCAAAGTCTCAGAACCAGAGGCAGAGGCCACTTGGCCCCCTGCAGTGGGACCCTGCAGGAGGCCAGCCACTCCCAGGCTCAAGGAGCCCAGTGCGCACAGGTCAGAGGCCACCTGCCCTGGCCCTGCTGTGGAGCCCTGCCCCTGTGGGCTACCTGCTGCAGAAATGGGGACAGCACCCGAGCACGGTCCCCTGGGTGCTGCCGGCCAGGCCCACCCTAAACTCCAGGGACCACCCTCCTTGGGGTCTCCATCCTGACCGCATCTATCAGGCTGGCCAGCAGGGGGGCCCTCACGTTCACCTTGGGGACCGGAAGAGGGAAGCCCCTTCCGTCCCCTTCTCAGAACAAGCCCGCAGGACATCTGGCCCTTTACATAACGCTACTTTAGTGACCGAAGCACTTTACCCATCCCACGAGGCTTTTTTCGTCCCAACCTGGGTGCCCAGGATCGGTGTCCCACTCACAAGCCGAGGAAGGAAACCTGGGGAGGTCGAGGCTGTGGCCCAGCTCTGGGGCTGGCAGCTGCGCAGGAAAACCAAGGTCCCCATTTTCTGTCCCGTCCTCGCGTCCACAACGCAGCCAGGGAGACGCGCCGGCCGGCAGCGCCCTCCGAAAGGAAAGCTTTTCCCCCGCAGATTATGAAATCAAAGCGCATCTCGCTGCTTCTCGGAAGCTCTTCCCCTCGTGACACGGAGGCCACACGGCTCAGGGCCCCAGGAGGACTCGGGCGTCGGCGCGCGCGCACCGGGACACGCGCGGGGACCTGGGCCCGCCCGGGCGCGGAGAGCGGGGGCGGCCGCCGGCGCGCTCGGCTCGGTCTCCCGGAGCCCGGTGGGCGCGGCGCGCTCGCGTCGCCGAGGGCGCAGCCGGCTCGGAACAAGCCCAGGCAAGCCCGGCAGGGCCGCGTCTCCGGGCCCGGGAGCGTCGGAGGGGCCGGGCCGCCCGCCGACGGCGCGGCCGCGTCTCCTCCGCCGGGAAGGCGCCGCGGGCCAGGCGCGCCGGGCGGGACGGCGCGGGCTGCGAACGGGCCCTCCGCGGGGTCGCGCCGCCGCCGCCCGGCCGGGCTCCTGCAGCCCCGCGAGGTCCGAGGCGCGCGCGGGCCCGGGAAGAAGCAAAGACGACGCGGAGGCGCTGACGCCCGGCGCTGGTGGGCGGCGTCCCGAGGCCGGATCCGTCGCCCGCCCGTCACTGCCGGCCCGGGCAGCCCCGAGGGCCCCGCCGGGAGCAGCCGGCACCCGGGGGCGCGCGCCTCGCTCTCCGGTCCCCACGCTGTCCCGCGCGCGGCCGGACGCACGGGGTTGGCGGTCGCAGGCGGAGACGGCCCGAGGACATCCCCGCTGCCTGGGCAAGGGGCGTCCCGCCTACCGTCCGATCCCCAACCGTTAGGAGCCGGTGCGGTGCAGTCCGACCCAGGCACCCAGCGGCGACTCCTGCAAGTGCTTCTGCTTGGGGCTGCTACCAGACAGAAGTCGCTTCGTCAGCAGCAAACTGTCCCGCAGCACAGTCCCTACACACGCACACACGCACACACACGCACACGCACACACACACACACACGCCTCAGACTTACCCTGTGCGGAGACTGCTCCTGCACAGCGCCAGGCTGCGGGGCGAAGCTGTCTTTGGCGTTAGCAGACAGCGGAGAGTCCTTCCTTCTGCACTGGGTCAAAGTGGGCTTTGGGGCGGGCAGGGAATTGAATGCTGCCCAGGCGTGTGGTCACCTTGCCCCGGGGAGCAGGCAGAGGCCAGGTGTGAGTGCCTCGCTCCCCACACGGGAGTCCTGAGGCTCAGAGGGGTGCGGCTGCGCGGATCCGGGCTTCCCAAACTGCCAGCCGGCGAGGACAAGGGCCCAGGTGCAGGTGGGCAGCAAGGCCAGGACCCCTTTCCCCGCACCAGCTACGCAGGGCAGGCGCGATTCCGCGCGCCGCAGGGTGGCCTGACTTTGGAGGGTCCTCAAGACTCAGGATCGAATGAGGCCCGTGGGGTCTGGAGGCAGCGCAGGGCAAGCCAAGGGCCTGCTTTTCTAGCCAGCCCTCGCAGTTCTGTTCCCGATTCCCCCAAGAAACCTTGGACAGTCATCTGAGTAGCCAGTGTGGGCTGAGCACTCACCGCATACCAGGAACCTTGAGGCATCTCAGGGACACTTCAAGAGTCCTTTGAGACAAGCGCTGGCTGTGCCCCATTAACAGATGATGAAACTGAGGACCACAGAAGGAAAACTGCCACATCAGGGGCAGGACCAGGCCCCAGATCCATGTCTGGCAGACCCCACGCCCTGATTTCCTCAGCCCTGACTTCCTCAGCCCCCGCGTCTTCCCTCAACTTAGGAAGTTTGCCTGGACTGTGCGTCCTCGTCTGTGCAGACAGCTCATAAATGCTGTGGGATGGATGGACGGATGGACGGATGGATGGACAGCCATCCTCCCCCATGACCGTGAGGCTCTCCTGGGCTCTTTTACTTTATTTTATTTTTCTCACTTCCCTTTTAGAGGCACCAAAACATTGTGCCTTGGACAGGCAGCACTTTGGAGACGCCAGACTCTGCCAGCCAGAGAATTGAAACAACCTGGCTTTTTTCCACTTTTCTATCTGGAGAAGCCGAACAGTCCAGGTCTCCTGTTTCCCCTCGTTTACACATTATTGTGTGGACAGGACTGTTTTACAAAGGTGTCCGTCTGCTACACATTGCTTGCTGCTCCCCAGCCCGCCTAGAATTTCCTCCAGACCACAGCAGCACCCGACCCACACAGCTCACGCCTCTCTGCCGGGCTGTGGGCAGGGGGCTCTGGATGAAGGAACCCCAAGGAAGCATGGACAAGTGTCCCCTGTGCCCTTGGGCATGGCTTCCATCCCAGATACCACTGCGACATGGTCCCCCAGGAAGTCTTGGTGTTATGGTTTGTGTCTAGATGTCCCCCCAAAGCCTCATGCGGTCACAGGTGGGGCTTTTTCAGAGGTGGCTGGATCTAGAGTGTGTGATGCTGGGATTAAGGGCATGTGATTACTAAAGCAATTCACTGATTGGTTTGGCACCACCCTAATCCTGGCAGCCTAGATAAGATATAAGGGATAGAAAGAGGCTTGCCTACCCTCTTGCTTACCCCTTGCTTACCTTGCTGCCTTCTGCCTGTCTGCACTGCCCCCTGCCTTGGACCCAGATGATTCTGGACTGAAACCTCTACAAACTGTGAGCTAAATAAGCCTTTCTTTCCCTAAATTTGAGTGTCAGGTATTTTGTCTCAGCAAAGAGAGAAAAGTAACTAAGACACCTGGCATCTCTGGCTTAATCATGAAGACCCAGGGTTGCTGATAGCCACCTGCGTGGCCTGCTTCTCTGAGATGATCTTTTCAACACTCAGGAAACTTCCAGATGTAACCCCAGGAGTACTGAGCTCCGTGGGGCTGTGGAATCTAAAAACAAGAATTTTCAAAGGAGGATGGATGCATCCCCCGATTAGATAGTGGCAATGGCTGCACTACTCTGTGGATGTACAGAAGTCGACTGAATTGTTCATTCTAAATGATGAATTTTATAGTCAGTTGATCTCAGTTAAAAAGAGGGGAAAAAAAAGAGAGAAAAATATGTTGGGCATGGTGGTACACACCCGTAATCCCAACACTCTGGGAGGCTGAGGCAGGAGGATCACAAGTTCAAGCCTGTTCGGGGCAATTGAGCAACAATTGAGACCCTGTCTCAAGATAAAAAATCCTGGCTGTGGCTGTAGCTTAGGGTGAAGGCCCTGGGTTCAGTCACCAATACTGAACGAGGTGAGAGAGAAGGAGGGGGAGAGAGGCAAAGGCCAGTCGCAGAGGCACATTCCAGCACTCGAGAGGCTGAGGCAGGAGGGTCAGGAATTTGAGGCCAGCCAGGACTACATGGTGAGATGCCATCTCAGAAACAGAGAGACCAAAGCTACCATTCACATTCTTCATTACTGGCTGGAGATACACAGCGGGGACCCGAAGGGTCATCCCAAAACCACTGCCTCCAGTCAGAGGGACTCACCCCCATGGTGGGGCACAGGGAAACTGACAGGCCAAGACTGCAGACGGTCTCTGCTGGGTCTGGTGGTGGCTGCTACAAGGGCACAAAGTCTGGAGGCCCCAGCAGCCCGCATACCTCTTCAGATCCTGCCTGGCACAATTTCCAAGGCCCCACCCCTCAATAAGGAAGCCAGACCAGAGTGGATGGTGAAGAGATCGCCACTGGGGTAAAAATAGCAAACAAATCTAAGAAGTCGAAGTGCTGTAGGAAGGGAGAGTTGCTTTCGTGTGACTCATCACTCCACTGACTGGATGGTTTAGCTCCACGCAGCCTCAACTTCTGCTAATTTCCCAGCGACTAAAGTAGGTCTGCCGCTCAAGTGTCAAAGCTTCCCTAATTCAGGGTGATGGCCAGCTTGCTCTAGGAGATGGCTACTGGTCCAACCAACAGTTCAAAGATGGCTAATTCCTTCATCCACACACACACGTTGTGCTGCTTAACTACGGTTTGTGGCGTCCTCGTTACACTGTGTGCACTACTGTGCAGTCCACGCTGATCACATTCGATCTCCCTGCAACTCCATGGAATCCCCAGTATTACGCACACTGAACAGATGGTAGACTGAGTCACAAAGAAACTCCAGTCTCATGTCTTGTCTCATGTCAAGGTGGTACAAACCGGGTGTGGTGGTGCATACCTCTAATCCCAGCACTCAGGAGGCTGAGGCAGGAGGATCACTGTGAGTTTGAGACCAGCCTGGGCTACATAGTGAGTTCAAGGCCAGCCTAAAGTACATAGTGAGACCCTGTCTCAAAAACAAAAACAAAAAAAGAGATTGTACAAGCTTGTAAGCAACAGATCTGGGATTTGGACCCAGAGGGCAGGGCCACTGCCCTCCCCACTGTGTCCTGCATGACCGGCAAGATGCCACTTGACCACGGAGGCTGTGGCCACAGGAAACCCCCCGGTTTAATGAAATGTGTGAAAATTCCCTGACCTTCAGCCCAGAAAAGTGAGAGTGCCCAGGTCCATTTGCAAATGCATATTTTCTTTCTTTCTCTCTTTCTTTCTTTCTTTCATTCTTTCTTTTTTTAAAGGAGGAGAGGTTGAGACAGGGTCTCACTATGTAGCCCAGGCTGGCCTCAAACTTGTGGACCTTCTGCCTCAGCCTCCCTAGTGCTAGGATCACAGGCGTGGACCACCACGCCCGGCTCTTGCCTGGACACTTTCACAGACTCACATAACTGGCACCTCCCCTTCTCCAGCCAGGAGTGAGGACGGGGTCAATTTCCTCCTATGTCCAAACTGATGAGGAACCCAAGCTCTGGTCCTAAGGGCTGTGGGAAGGATGTTTTCCCCTTCAAGGTTCCCCCCTCAAAGAACCCCGGGTCCCAGCTCACCCCGAAGCTCAGAGCCACTGTCCAAGAGGCGGCCACTCCCCACAGGTGATGTCGAAATTAATTCATTAAATAAAATTCACAACTGATTTCCTCCTGGTAGCTCTGCACAGTTAGTGGCTGCCTCTTAAATTGTGCTTTGATTGTAGCACAGCAGTCTCCCAAACCCTCAGAAAGCTCAAAGAACTGGCCCTCAAGCCCACGGCCTCCTGTCTCACTAGCCTGCCTCTCACTCATACTAGAGCACCCAGGTTGGTCCCACTGCAGGGCCTTTGCATCTGCTGCTCCCCCATCCTGGACCGCTCGTCTCGCAAACACCCTCCACCCTTCTGCTCTCTCGTCAGACGCCACCCGATCCAGGCCACCCAATCCTCTGTGCTTGCTTTATTGTCAGACATCTCCATGTTTCTGCACGGTCTGTCCCCCGCGGCCTTTAGAGCATGAACTTTGGTCCACTTCTGTATCTCAGCATTTAACACAGTCAAGCACCTGCACGCACCATGGGGACGCTTGCTGAATTGGACTGGCTGGCCAAGCTCACACCTTTGCTCCCCTTGTCCTCCCAGCCCAGGCAGCAGTGACAAATGTCCATTCGCATCCTAAGGATGGCGTGGACTTAGGCTGCGGGTGATGGTTCCGGTACTTGTGGGGCCTGTGGCTCTGTGCAGGGAAACCCGCTCCCTGCTCTTCAGGACAGACGCCGCGTGCACGGCCAGGCCGCTCGTCTCGGAGGCTTTCTCCAGGGCTGCATCCAGAGGCCCCGCTCCGTCCCCCGAGGCCTGGCGTCCTCCCACCTCCCCTCCCAGGGCCGAGGCACCAGGCAGATCGCATGCTGCAGCCGCTTTCACTGCCATCTCATCGTCACCAACAGCTGCCACAACAGAGGTGGGAAACAGTGGCTGTGACTTTGAGTGAGTCCGGTGCTGGCCTCAGGGAAACCTTAGAGGGCAGCTAGGAAGGGGCCGCATCCTGCTGGCTTACGGTCAAAGGGCCCCGAGGGGTAGGCAGTTCACTCTTAATTTAAAAATTTGGAATAATTTATTCCAATGCTGGAATAATAAAATATATGAGCACTTTAATTCTCATGCGGATAACCAGGTTGTTCTACCGATCAGGAAAGGGAAGAAGAAAGGAAAGAAGGGATGCTGGGTGTGGCGGCGCATGCCTGTAATGCCAGCACACTGGGAGGCTGAGGCAGGAGGATTGCTGGGAGTTTGAGGCCAGCTTGGAGTCCACAGACTGTGTCTCAAAAAAACAAAAAAAGGGAGAAAAGGCCTGAGCCAGGAGGAAATCTGGGTGCTCACAGAAGGCAGGGTCCACACCCCAGCTTGGTGGTCCTGGAGTGGAGAATGGTGCAGAAATGCCACGGTGGTGGAGCTGCACTGACGGAACCCGTGGTGAAGGAACCCAGCGTCCAGGAAAGCAGTGGCCAAGGGAAGGAGCTAGAGGGAGCCGTCCAGACCCCACCCGGGGCCCTCGGGACGGCTGTCTGTCACGGCACTGCAGGTCACCCTTCCCAGCTGACGCCCTCCTCTCTACCCAGCCACAGCAGCGCTGGTCCCGCCTTGGACAGGGGTGCAGCAGCAGGCGGCCCTTCACTTGGCATGAGCTGCAGACTCAGCCTCACGCATGTCTCTCCGCAGCAGAGGCGATGCTGGCGAGGCCTTCAGAAAAGCCTACCTGGAAGTCGGGTGTGGTGGCACTCACCTGCAATCCCAGCACTCGGAGGCTGAGGTAGGAGGATCACTGAGTTTGAGGCCAGCCTGTGCTACACAGTCAGTTCAAACTCAGCCTGAACTACATAGTGAGACCTTGCCTCAAAAAGAAAAAAACACTATGTTGAAAGTGTCCCAGCAGGAGCGATAATGGGGCACCCATGGGGCTTCCTGGCTGGAGCTGGGTCCCCCATCAGCCTTCAGGCTGCTTTGGGTCTCCAGGACTAAAGGAGCAAAGCAAGGCTGGTGTGCATCAAGGCAAGTTGGGGGACACCTGGCAGGCGGCTCAGATGAAGGCCCCTCGCCGGCCCCTCCCTGGGAGCGCGGCTGTCGGGCAGCCGGACTGGGCAGCGGGGCTCAGTGGGCTCCTTGGTGACCCCTGACTGCTTTGCGCCTCTGAGGTGGCAGGGGCCCAGGACAGGGAGGGTGCAGGGAGCATCGAGGCTGGCTCGCTGTCTCACAGTGTTCAGGAGCCCGCCCAGCTGACCTTCCTCTTCTGAAGAAAAGCCACATTTGCACTTTAAAAATCCTCCTTTACACCGATCACTGTTGGGAAACTAGTAGGGTTCTTACACAGAAGGCGGCCCAGCCCGGTGGTCTGTGGGACCTCGACCAGACCACTCACAACAGCGGGGCACAAGGACAGGGACCTCTGGACACAGGGGCAGGGTCTTTCAGAGGGTACGAGCTCAGCACTTGGGCCACCACCCTGCCTCGGGATTTCACTACAGGAAGAGAGGTAAGAGGGCATCGGAACACGCACGCTCTGTAAACATGTCCATTCGAAAAGCTCTTCCCTCACACACAACCCAAGTCCAGCACCACCGTGCTGATCACGAGGGGCAAGCCCGGCACACAGACCCTCCAGGATGGGCGGCCACCTCGCCGTGCTCCTGAACCCCTGGGGATGAAACCCAGGGCCTTCACACTGAGCTCCTCTCCAGCTCAGTGTCTGGAGAGTCTTTAAATTTTTTTTATTTTGAGACAGCGTCTCACTAAGCCACTAAGTTGCCAGGCTGGGCTTGAACTTGTGATCCTCCCGCCTCAGCCTCCCACCGTGCTGGATTAAGGGTATGTGCCACCACACCTGGCTCCTAAGGCTATTGATTTTTCAAAGGTATGTACACTTTATTCTTTTAGACATTTTCACAACCCTAAATCTCATGTCGATGGATGCCAAATGAATGTGTGTGTGTGTGTGTGTGTGTAGGGGTGTTGTGCTGGCACTTGAACCCAGAGCCTTGAATATGGTAGGCAAGCACTCTACCGCTGAGCTACACCCGCAGTCTCCAGTAAATTCTTTTTGGGTTGAACCAAACAGTCAAGGAACTAGTACCAAGAATTCTCTGGGAGACAAAATAATTTGATACCACTAGAGACAGAGAACTAACTAGAGACGGAGAACTAACTTTTGCCTGTCAATTGCCTTGGATACAGCCCTGGTCCAATTGCTAACTCTCTGCAACTCTGTCAGACTCACCCAACAACATGCAGACCTCAGTGAGGTCTGACCTCTTCCCTCACACCGCACGCTCACTGCGCTCACACCGCAGCCCCACCGGCTCCAAACTGGAGGGCTGGGGAGGGACCTGCGGAGCAGGAGCTGAGAGGCCTGTAAAGTAGGAAGGTCACCCGGCCAAGGGAAGTGGGCTGTCTTAGGGAGAGCCACGATTCACCTCCTGGGAGCCGAAGGTCGCCTGGATGCATTAAATCAGGGAAACAATTGGGGAGGAAAGAGGAATTCATCCATAATCCCAGCAATCTGGGAGGCTGAGGCAAGAGGATCGCAAGTTTGAACCCGGCCTGAGTAACTTAGTGACTTAGTGAGACCTGGTCTCAGAATGAAAAAATAAAAATAAAAACTCTGGGGGTGTAGCCGAGTGCCAGTTGTGAGCTTGTCCGTGGGCGCCCTGTTCCAGGATGGTCAGCCCTCCCCGGGGACACTGCCAAGCTGCCCTTCCTAGAGCATTTGATCGGGCCACTCCAAGAAAGGAGAACCAACCTAGAAAGCCACAGCATACACCTATGGAAGGTAAAAACGAAACGCGAAGAGGACCCAGAGATGACGCAGATGCTGTAGGGCACCGAAAGTTCCAAGTAAATGTCCTGTTCTTATGAATCGAAGCAAAATCTTGAAAGACTTTCCTGCCTGAACCCACGGGACCGCAAAAACCCCCAAACCAGACACAACAGTGACAAGCTGGCTCTCCTTCCTGTGGCCTCAGGAGCCCTCTGCTGGCTGAAGCCTGAATTACAGCGCTAATAACCACACCGGGAACTGCCAGTCTGCGAGGGCCCCAATTTTCCAGAATTGCAAAGAGGGGCAACATAAAGAAGCCGAGTGGTTTCTCCCTCTGGCGCTCTGCCCAGTGAGAGTTGTAAAGCAGAGGTGCTGCAAACGAGATCAAAGGCAGCGTTCAGTTTCCGGAGCCACGTTGTGTGACGTCCGGTAGGCTTTTACTGTGACTCACAGGCCCGCAGGGCTGAGTCCCCTCCCAGCCACCAATCTCCTTACCTTGTCCTGTGTCACCTGAGTCAGGGTGCCTGCTGGGTCCAGCGCTGATGATCTCATCCTCAACCCATATGCCAGGTGGGAACTTGTTCTGGGGAATCCCAGGTCAGCCCCATACTTCCTGTGTCCTTGGGAAAGTCAACTGTGTCCTGGGACCGCTTGGGCTTGGACCAGACAGTTTCCCAGCAGCTTCCAGCTTTGCCCTGAGTGTGTGTGGCTCTACCTTGCCTTGGGCATCGAGGTTAAGTTGAAATGCATGAAAGGAGACACAGGACCTGCTCCTTCGCAAATCTGCGATAAAATGAGGGCAGCAGAGAAACTGCTGACTCCGGGTAGCGGGAAAAGCCAAAATGCCCAGGGGGGAGGGCCAGGGTCTGGTGCCAGAGCCCTGAGACGCCACCTGCACTTGCAGCCTTTCCCCGTGCCCCTTCCTTCCACCCCTCTCCCCAGAGCCTGGGAGCTGCCGCCTTGCCTGCGAACCAGGGAAAAACTAGCCTGCTATTTGGCCGTAACTTTTCCTTGTACCCAAGTCCCTGGAGGAGCCACTGGGCTCAGCCGGCCACTAGGCCCTGCCTGGAGGTGCAGCCCGTCTCTCCTCACGTCCTTGGCAGGGAGCTGGCAGCCGCAGTGCTGTGCCATCCCAGGCTGAGCAAGAGGACTCCTGGTGTCGTGAGCCCAAGCAGGCCCCCCGGACAGATGACATCAGCCCAAGCAGGGTCGCCGCCCCACTCCCCTGCCCTCTGCAACTCCTCCTCCCCCCTCCAACATCCCTCCTCCTCCTCCCGGCGCAATGCAGGCTCTGAGGGCAGCCTGCAAGGTGGAGACACTCGACCCAAAGCCTGGGGACAGTAAAAAGCAGCCACCGGGTTGGAGGCTCTTTCAGCGGAAGTTTAGGGTCCCCAACAGAGGCATAAGTGTGTGCTGCGGGACATTACTTTCCATCTTGCTGGAGACGGGGCTTTGGCCCAGAAGGGGCCCCCAGGAATAAGCTAGGCAGCAATTCCATGCCCCAGGCATGGATCAAGACCTGCACCAGAGGCTGCCATCCTGGGCAGGAGCTGCTGCGGGACGCCCAGGGCTGCCCTCCCTGTCCCCAGGTCCTTGGCTCCAGCCACCCAAGCCCAGCGTGTCAGCGGCATCCTACCCCACCCACGTTCCTGCCCTGCTTCCCTCTGCAGGGGAAGCTGGACCCTTCCATATCCAAGTTCAACCTTCCATAATCAACCGCATGGCCTCGGAAGAAAAGCTTCTCCCCACCTCTTTGGAGCCTCTGTTTGTCTTCATAGGGTGCCCCTGAAATGCCAAGTGGTGGCATTCAAGAATGGGGTCCTGAAGGTCCTCGGCCCTTGTCCCCAGGCTGCCTGAGCCAGGAAGCCCTTCCTTACCCCCAACCTGCAAGGTAGCCTTGTCATCCATGCTGGAGTCCAGGGCTCGGGACAGGAGATGAACAGCCAGGGCAGGGATGCAGCTTGGCTCCAAAGCCTTGCTGTCACTTCTGAGGGTCCCTCCTGGATTTGGCTGGAGTTTCCCAAAAGCACACCGGCCCTTGGTGGGCGTTCAGTCCTGAGGCGCCTGTGGAAATGGTCCGTCCAAGGATGCGCAAGCTCTGGGTCCAAGTTTGTCCTTCTTCCCCCTGGGGAGGGCTGCTTCCTGCCCCAGCCCTCAACTCCAGCGAAGTATTGTCCTCAAGCAAAGGTGGTCTAAATAAAGCCAGGGACTCACTCCCTGCACCAATCAGCAGCGCCGCTGCCGGTCGGGTCTGGGCGCCGGCTGCGCAGCCGCCGGGAGGTGGCCGTCGGGACGCGGCGCGGGCAGAGCAGTGGTGCAGGGTCTCCGCATCGCGCCGCGGCTGCAGCCCCGCCGCCCTCAGCACTGCTGACTTGGCCTGGGCGGGCGGCGGCGGGAGGGAGTGCGGGTGGGGGAGGCCTGCAGCAGCCCAGGCTCCAATGGCCCTGCGCAAGGAGAGCCAGGCAGCCAGGGCAGACAGGGCCCTGAGTCAGCGCTGGTGCATTGGGAGGTGTCACCGGAGCCTGAGAGCCGGACCCACGGCTACCTCGGCTACCTCGGGCCACGCGGTGCACCCTTCTGCACCCCTTCCCGCACCCCACCTAATTCAGAGCCAGCAGCAGCTCTTGCACCCCGCGACACAACAGCCTCCTCATGCACCCAGCCCTGAGTTCCTTGCGGCGCAGAGAGACGGAGAATTCATTTCCAAGCCCAGCGCAGGACCTCGGAACCCCCAGAAGGAACAAGGATCAGACCTGTGGTGTGCATGGCAGTGGGCGCCCCTTGCACTTCCCGCCTGAGAAGGCCTGCAAAATGCTGGCCCTTGTGTCCCGGGTCAGCTCCCGGAGAGCTTCCTGTTCTACTGCCCGGAGAGGTGAAGGTGGCTGGGGCTGCAGGGGCTAAGCGTCCTCCCAGCCCTTGCCATCCCTGACAGGGTCGGGGCACCTTGGCTGCGGTGTCTCCTGTCCCTGCCACCACAATGTGGTCACCTTCTCAGACAGGGCTGGCCTGAGGGCAGGAGCCACTTGCAGCAGAAGGCAGGCTGCTGCCCCTGCAGTGTCAGGCTGCCGGCCTCAGGGGTCACCTGCTTTCACACAGAGCACATCTGTGGTGCTCCTGTCTCACTTGACCTCCCCGCAGGCGGCCAGTGGCTAGTGGACACGGCAGCACATTGGGCGCCAACAGTGGTGATTGCTTTGCAGCTGGCCGCAGCAGGCCTTCCCTTAGCTGATTCCAGATGGAAAAATGCTCATCTGTCCCCCAGGCTGCAAGTGACACTCTGGAGGAGTGTCTGTCCCGCACGCCCGCTCCGTCTTACTCTCCACAGGAGGTCACAGACACCTCTAGCCACGAGTAAGGAGGAAACTGCAAGTCCAGGGCCATGCGGCCCATGGAGGCTGCTTCCAGGGCTGAGTGAGGGGACCAGGGTATGCTGGCGTCGGGCCTGAGGACGTACAAGTCAAGTCCCATCTTAGTGTCGCACGATGCTGACCTCACATGGTCCTGCTGCCGGGAGACCCTAATGACACTTTGGGAGCTCAAAATCACTTGCACCTCAGGATCAGGGATGTTAGTCTGGAAAATTGAAATTGCTGCAGATGAACGGGGGGAAGTCAAAAACGGTCTTAAATATACAGGAAGTGTATTAGAAAACCGAGCCAGAGAAAGGCCTAGGAGGAAACTTAATTTTTTGGAGGGGTGGAGGGAGCTGAGGTGTGCAGTCTCAGACCTCCTAGAATATTTGTCTCCCAAATGCCAGCAGCGTGGGGACAAGCCCTCACATCCCCAAGGAGTTTCAGGGCCCGCAGCCCGTGCAGAGCTAAAGGTCTGGGCCATCTGTGAGAGAACCGGGACCTCACAGGGCACCCCTGAGGTCACGTCCCTCCACCAGCTCGGCTGCGATGCCCAGCTTCTGTCTCAGGGGCTCTCCTTTCTATCTGAGAGGATAGCTGCACATCTTTGGAGCACATGGATTGAGAGACCTAGACTTTTTGGTCGAAAGATACTTTTTTTTTTCCTTTGGGAGGAACCACAGCAGCTTAGCCCTTCAGTGCCTGGGACGGCCTGGGTGGATGTCACACTTGGCACCATGTGGCATCACCCCCACGCAGACCTGGACCTCGCACTGCGTGTCTGGGGATGCCAGGCCAGCAGCCAGCACCCACTGAGGGGGCGCAGTGGGAGTCCCTCCGGCCGATTGCGTGTTGCCCTGGAAAGCAAATACCACTGCCCCAAGTGTGCTTCCTGCTGTCCCGGCTGCCCTGCACCCTGTGCACCCTGGTTCAGCCCTTGCTACCAGGCAGGGAAGTCATCCTGTTTGAAAAAGCTGCAGCCCTGGCCCCTGCGGCCACAAATCATCCGGTTTCGAATTTCCCTCCAAATCTCATCTCAATAAATCCAAGGAGAGAGAGTGAGAGAGAGAGAGGCCCTCAGCAAGGGCAGCCTCTGCGTGCTCAGGGTTCGAGCCTGGCCCAGAGGCTCAGACCCGCCTTCTCCAGCCCAATTCCAGGCAGCTTAAAAAGCCGGTTAGCCAGACACACGCCAGACGCCAGACGCACGCTGTGGTGGCAGGGCGACAAGCACCGCACTGGAACTCATCAGTAAGTCTGCGGGGTCTGATGCCCCCCACGCGTGGGAGAAAGTCCCCAAAGTGAGATCCTGGTGTCGTCTGGAGCCGAGTGCTCCCCAGTCCCAGGTACCCCGCCAGCAAGCCCAGGGAGAGCGGGCATCCCCTTCCTCCTCCTGCTCCTCCTCCCTCCTCCTCCCTCCTCCTCCCCCCTGTCTCCTCCCAACGATGCTGCTGCCGCTGCTGCGGCTCTGTCTGCAGTCACTTGAAGGAGAAAGATTTCGCAGTACGGCATTCTTAAAGTGGCAGTATCCAAATTCTCCTTCAAACCCCAGCGTCCTGGCACCAGCCGGCTTACCAGGCTTGAGGTCCTTGGAGAGGGTGGGCGGGTAAGGACCGGCCGGAGGCCAAGCGGGCGGGGGTCAGACTCGGACTGGCAGGGGTGCAGAGGAGGGAGACGGCACTGTGAGCGTCTCTGCAGCGAAACCAGGTTGCCGGGACTGCAGCGGGACTGCAATGGAGTAGATTTTTTTTTAATCCATAAAACCCTACCATGATTCTCTCCACGAACTTATATTCTTCGCAGCCTAATTAAAACGCCAGGTGCAAACACGAAACCAACACGAGAAAGGACCTCTCTCCTATTTTTTTTTCCCAAAAAGAGTTGAAACAGCATTTTAAAATTATTTTTAACTATACTCCCTCCCGTGAGCAACTGACTCAGCTTTCTCACTGCGGAAAGCCGTGCGGGGAAGAGCCGGGCTGGAGTTCAGCGGGCCGGAGTTTCTGCAAAGTGCAGGGAGAGGCTCCAGCTGCTGGGCGAAGAAGGTGTCTTTACACCCAAAGGAAACGGGGTCTGTCCGCCTCCGCCTCAGGAGCGGGAAAGTCGCTGATCAGGCACCCAGAGACCAACACGCCCCTCCCGAAAAGTTACCTCTCTCTGCAGCTGCTGTCCTCTTGCCCGGATGCTGGCAACTCGCAGACTGTGCCGGAGAGGCAGGACCCAAAATCAGAAGTGTCAGCTGGGTCCCTGCACGGAAAGGATGCCAGGAGTCAGCGCTGCAGGGCGGCGGCGGGCTTGTCCCTCCCTCCCCCCCCCCGCCCCGGCTTAATTTAAACCCGACTTTGTGGGATGCCCACTCCTGTGACACGTCTCTGGAGAGCCGCCTCCCTCCCCACACCCCCTCGCCACGCGGTCCAAGCTCTGCTCCGCCTCCCACATTTGCTCACCTGAAGGTGCTTTTGTTGAAAGAATTAAAAAAAAAAAAAAAAAGGGAGATTGAGACTCTGCAGAATCCTAAATTTGGGAGAAGATGCGATCTGTGTAGAAGTTTCAGACTTGCGTCTTGGTACACAGGGAAGTACAGGGCCAAACCCGCTTGGCTGCGGACAAGTGGACGCTATAGCTTCCTTCCACAAGGACAGAGGTTGGCTGGGGGGAAAAGAAGAGGAAAATTCCTCCCTGTCCACTGGCACATTCTCAACATTTTGGGAAGCCTCTTTTTTGAGCTCCTCCAAGAAAACCCCTCTCTAAGATGCATGCAGGTGGAAGGGGCAGGCTACCACGTGTCTGTTCTGTTATGACTTGTCTGTGCTTCCCGAAGTTCCTGCCCCTGCAAGCCAGGATCGTGTAAGATCAAGACGGGCTCGCGTTGGGAAAGTGCCGGGGGAGACAGCACTTTCCATGCAGACACGGCTAAAGTAGCACATCCTGGTGGGCTCCCCAGACATCTTGCCACAGCGAGCTGGCAGGGGGGAGGGGAAAGCAGGTATTTCCAGGTCCTGAATTTATTACAAACTCAGAGGCTGAGAAAGGACAATAAAGGAGAAAGCGTGTGTGTGCACGTGTGTGTGTGTGTGTGTGTGTGTGTGTGTGTATACGCCCACCTCGGGGGAGCAGGGCTAAAGCTGCCCTTCTAAATAAATTGTACAAAAAGACCAATTGCATCAACTCCACACACATCTCATTGCTGAAGACAAACCAGGAGAGTGTCTCAAGGAATGAGGAAGGTGCAGGACACAGCCACACTGCTGCAGTGTCCCACGCCACAGGGTGCCGCGGGCCGTAGCTGGCCATGCCTGTCCTCGCCCACGTCCCTCTCCATGGCTTTAGCCAAGCAGCAGCTTTGCGCTATGCTGGCGGTGGACAGAGCAGAGGATCCGGGCCACCCGGCTATTCCCCCTCCCCCCACGCCCTCCCTGGTGGCATTTCAAAGAGGCAGACTCTGGGAGCGTCAGAGTGGAGGGGACCCCAGAGAGTACATAGTCAAATCTGTCCACTTCATGGATGAGAAAATGGAGGCAGGATCCCATGAGAGGTCACTTGGCCAGTAAGATTAGGATTTGGGGCTTCACAGCTGGGCCTGGTGGTGCATGACTATAATCCCAGCCCTCTGGAAGCTGAGGCAGGAGGATTGCCTGAGTTCAAGCCCAGCCTGGGCTACATAGTGAGATTCTGTCTCAAAAAACCAAACAAACAAAAAAAGAATTTGGGGCTTCAGGGTCTTGCTGTGATCTTGCACCTTGTCATCAGACTTCTGCCTCTACCACGTCGTCATGTGACCTTGACAGTCCCCTCTCTGCTCTGCTCCCCCCCCCCCAAGATGACATCCCGACTTAAGCCAAGGAGTCCCAACTCTCTGAAATCAGGAAAAGCACCAAGTACTTGTCTGGTAGCCAGAGGCAGGACCGGATGCAAGGCCAGCCAAGGGACCTACGGTGAAGTCCCCTGCGATTTTGAGACCCAGGATGTCATCCAGATCCGTTTCTTTGGTATGTCCTAACAGATTACCACAAATGCTGCGGCTCAACACAACAAAAATGTATTGTCTCATCTCCGGGGTCCTTGAGCCTTGGCGTCCTAGCAGCTCAGGCACGGCCCTCCCTGCTCTGTCTGTCTCCTCCACGCACCCCTCCTCTTTTTCATTCTCTTAGAAAGACACATTGGACTTAGGGCCCACCCAAATCCACACTGAGCTCGGCTGCAGATCCTTAATCTAGTTGCATCTACGAAAGACCCTTTTTCCAAGTAAGGGCACATTCACAGGTGGACAAATGGACATCTTTTCTGGGGACCATAATTCAACTCCCTACATCTTCCGATGAAAACTTTCATCTGAGAATAAGGGGAATGAAGCGGGGTGGCCCCAATGCGCTCTCAGTCTTTAGCAGTGCCATAACACGGGCCCCTTTGCTTGCAACGCCGGAGCTATAAGATTCCTGGCCTCTTTCTCCACTGTCTGTGTCGGTCATTCTTACCCCGCCCTGTAGAGCAGGGCGACCATCACCCATTTTATAGCTGAGGAAACTGAAGCACAGAGAGGTTGGGCGACACCGATTGTGAGTGGCAGGATTGAGGTCTCGTGGCTCCGGAATTTGTGTTCTGAGCCACACTTTTGCTTAATCGTGCTGGGTTTACTGAGTCTTTGGTGTCTTATCTCAATGCCGCTGATTTTTCTGACCAACCCACACCTCCGATTTTCGTCTTTCCTGGTACCTTTTGGGCACCTGGGGGCACGTGCTCTGGGCTAACCTCACTTTAGGCACCCGCTTGGCGTCCTTTCCAGGGACGTTTCTGCTATCTCCACCTGAGTGGGGGGGATTATTTGTGCAGATCGGCGCCCAAAGTCACCTTAAAGGGGAACCCCAGAAATGGACGGGAATCAAGCATCTGTTTTTAAATCAAAAAGAAAGAGAAACTTAAAAAAAAAGAGAGAGAGAAAGAAACTTCAGGACAACAGTCATCCTCTGGACACTGTCTCTTTTTCGGGTCCTTGAGTCTGAGCCCCCCATTTCCCGTGCTCTGTTCTGAAAAACCTGGGGACCCTTCCCTCTGTCCAAGAGCAAGTTCTAACCTGCGTGAAACTTCTCAGTCTCGAAATCCTCGGAGCTTTGGCATGCAAATGACCCTGTCAACTTAGACTTTGATTAAAAAAAAAAAAATATGTGCAGTCTCCCTCTATACCCTCAATAAGCAGTCGGCACCCACAAGAGCAAGGCAGACCCCGCTGCCGTTCCCTTCGCGGGCTCCTTATATGGGGTTGACATCTAATAATCCCACTCTCTCTTTTATTTTCAGTAACAGTAGGAGAAAACTGGGTTAAGCCGCTCTGTCTGGAAGGTGCTGTAAAATCTGAGCTCTAGAGCAGACCGCCGGGTCTTCTCCTCTGTAGGGCTAGGCTCAGCGAGGCCCAAGGTTGCCGCCAGCCTCGGGAGAGTCCCATGTCTGAAATCATAAAAAGTCCCTTGACCTTTAGATAGCACACACAGGGATGGGACCGGAGGCAGCGGGACACACCAGAGTGGCTTCTCTTTCCGGATGAGTAAGGCCTTGTCCAGTGACCTCAACGGGCTTGGCCTTCCCTCCGCCAACACAAAACCGCAGGGGCCAGGGAGGGAGCAAGATGGCCGCAGGAGGAGATAAAGGCCTTCCAGGCCTGAATCACAGTGATAACGTGCGGTGTGGAGTCTGTTCCGCTCTGAGCCACACATGTGGGGCACAGGGCTGACCAGGCCAAATGCGTTGTGTGATTAGTCAGAGCATTTCCATCCCAGACAGGAGAGATGTTTCTTCTTCCTGCGTCTGCATCCTCAACTACCAGGTGGTTCCAGGAGTATCGACGCAGCACCATCCACGTTCAAAGACCGGGCGGGCCAGGTTTCCTCCACACTTTAGGTTTTCCCCTCTGTTCATTTTATGCGGGTTTATCGATCACATATTACATGCAGAGGGGAGGAAAGACACAAATTCCATCCACGCTGGGCAAAGTCTTCGCTGCTTCCCTGTTCCCTGGACCAGCCTGAGGTTATTCTGCACCCCACAGTTGTTAGCGTATTTTGCTAAGATCCTGGGTGTCACCGGAGCCTGGAGACACTCTTCCCAAGGTGGCCGTATATAACAGAAGAACGAAGACCTTCAAACTGGAAAGGAACAATAAGTGCATTTTCAGCCTCTTGCAGCCAAAAATGGAAACTATTTTCTTTGTGGGGAAGCCTTCTGGGGTCCTTTCCGGGCTGACCTTTGCCCTCTCCCCGCTGCTTAGACCTTGCTTCCACCTGGGAGCAGAAGCTGATGACAGCCCCCAGTCACACCTGTGCTGTGGCCCCTGCGATGTCCCTGAGTGGCCCACACTGTCCCTCTGTGGTTCTACACCCCTTCAGCTCTGTCTCTCACCTTGGGGTAAAACACAGCGGCCCCACCACAGCCACGAGGCTGCGAGGTCTGGCCAACGCCTGCTGCCCACGTCCCACCATGGCCTCTTCTTGGCCACCTTCTCCTCCCACTCAGCTCCAGCAGTGCTGCCTCCTTTGGGGTCTTTAAAATGCTCCTTGTCACTGGGCGTGGTGGTGCATGCTTATAATTCCAGTACTCGGGAGGCTGAGGCAGAATTACCGCAAGTTCAAGGCCAGCCTGAACTATGTAGTGAGAACTTGTCCTGAAGAAAACTTTCAAAGTAATGGTCCTCATGACCTGTCATCTGCTGCTGTCCGGGCCCCTGGCTTGCCTGTCAGTCACCCCTCTTTCTGTCTCCTCTGGAGACGACAACTGCGGAGGGCACAGGCCTCTCAGCATGCTGAGACAGGGCCTGGCGTCCAGAATTGACAGCAACATCATATGAACACTTTGGGCCACAAGGATGAATGGCTGCCGTCTTCCATCTCTATGCTTGCTTCTTAGTCTGCTTGGAGGCTGTCACAGAGTGCCAGCACCGGCGGCTGAGACCCCAGATGGCCATCCTCCCCCGGCTCTAGAGGCTGAGGCAGGGCTGTCCTGTCCTGAGGCGCTGCTCCCTGGCTGTGGGCGGCAGTGGTTCCTCTGTGTGCCTGTGTCCCCTATTGCCTCTTCAAGGACGCCAGTCATATCGGATCAGGCCCACCCTAAGATCCGGGTAATTTAACTGCCTCTGTGAGGCCCCGTCTCCAAATATGGCCCCAGGCTGAGGTTTAGTCCGGGCTTCTGTGTGTGAGGCTGGGCGTGGAGGACACCCTGCAGCCTCTAGCTCTCCTCTGATTTTGGGCCCAGCTCCCAGCCCCGGTGGCCACGATGTCACCATTACTCATGGTTGCTCATGGAAGGGCTCTGCTAGGTCCTGTTTACCCGGCCTGGCTCAGACTACCATGCTGCCATCACCTCCGGCTGCTAAGCGCTGAGTAAGACCACAGCGCACATTAACCCCTTTGACCTTTGGCCTCCCGGCATCCGGGGGCCCCTGACTCCCACATGAAACAGGAAGGACCCAGGCTCAGGCAGCCATGTGACCACCCAAGGACACAGAGCTAAAAAGAGGGGGACTTAGAGCCCTCTGGCTTCTGCTCAGGCTGCAGGGTCTAAATTCTGTCCCCACAGATTGCCAGGGTGGGGACGCAGAAATGGATGGGGGCCTGTGGGCTGCAGCTGAGTGGTAGAGCACTGGCCTAGCTGGTACACAAAGTCCTGGGTTCCATCCTCAGCACCAAAATACAGACAGACAGACAGACAGACAAGTATGCTTATAGAAGTCTAGGAGGCAATCTATGGACTGACAACCATTAAAGAGACACAAACATTATAAAGAGCTAAAGAAGGCTAAAAACATGGGAATCACAGCTGGGTGTGGTGGTGCACACCTATAATTCAGGAGGCTGAGGCAGGAAGATCACCTTGAGTTCAAGGCCAGCCTGGACTAAACATTGAGACCCTGTTTCAAAAAACCCCAACAACAACACAAAACAAAAACAAAAACAGGGGACTCTGGACCCATTTCATATTGGTGTTAGAAGAAAAACTGTTCAGTTAGGGCTGGCAGAGTTGGCAAATAAAGTTTAGGACTCTCAGACAAGCAATGAATTATTCCTTAATCCAAGCACGTCTCTGTCATATTTGGGATACGTTTTGATTTTTTAAATTATGGCTTCTATCTGAAATTCTGACATCCCCGCACCTTGTACTTTATCTAACCATTGCAGATTTGCCGTGTGCTTGGTTTAAGAAGGCCCACAAGCACGGAACGCATTCTAGAGATTTCCTTCCAGAAGCAGTGAGGCAGAATCAAAGGAGGCTCCAAGAGGTCGTTAGTATTGCAGATGAGACTCATCCGTGAATGGGATCACCTCGCGATGTGCCCAGAGAGCCTAAAGCCCCTATTAACTGCCGGAGCCCTGGACAGCAAGGCGGCTTTCCAAGCAACGTCCTGGGCCTCCCAGTGCTGCTCAGGGCTTCCCGTGAGTCTCTTGAGTTCTCCTGACAGCTGCTCACCTTTTAGAATTTTCATGAAGCAACATTCTCCTTGTTTTGTTTTTGGCACTGGGGCTGAACCTCAGGGCTCTGAATGTGCTAAGCATATTCTCTACCACTGAGCTAATCCTCAGCTCCCAGACTCCTAAAATACCCAGAGAAGGAGCCTCACACGGTGCTGCTCACCTGTAATCCCAGCACTCTGGGAGGCTGAGGCAGGAGGATCTCAAATTGGAGCATAGCCTGGGCAACCAGGCTCAAAAGAAAAAAATAAAAAGGGACGAGGCGTAGCTCGTCAGTGTGAAGGCCCTGGGTTCAATCTCCAGTATTGCGGAAGGGAGGAAGGAAGGAAGAAAGAAACCAGACATGGTGGCACATGCCTATAATCCCAGCACTCAGGAGGCTGAGGCAGGAGGATTGCCAAAATAAAACAACCACTCCCCAAATAAAACAAAACAAGAAAAGGAAAGAAATCCTTGCTTTGCACACAGTCTTTTGGTCAGGAGGGAGGTGTGGACAACCTGGCAAAATCACCAGACGGGGCTCCCAAGACTGCTCGGCATCCAGCAGCTCCACATCTACTTCAAGGTACAAAAAGGATCCAGCAAACCTGCGGCTGTGGAAGGAAGCTGTCTGAGAGCCAGGTCAGTGTCTCCTGGGTCGCGCCCACGTGGAGGAGCAGGAGATGTTTCCACCCCCTCGGAGAGAGTCAGGGAGCAGACACAGGGCTGGTGCCGCTCCCACCCCGCGACCTGATGGCTGGGAGGCCGGTGGCCGGAGGAGTCTGGTTTGTTTCCGTGTCCCTGGCCCTGTCGGAAGTGGGGACTTCAGGGACCCAGTGTGGTCTGGGGGCGTCTCAGCTCTGTCCAAGGGCAAGCGGTTTAAATCAGGGGCGGAGTGACAGTGAGACTGCAGGAAGCAGCTTTCCTGAATCAAAACCGAACGCTGCCTGGAGGCGTCTCCATCAGGAGCCAGCGTTGGGGAAAGATGCAGCTCGGGGGTTCCGCCTCTCCTGGGGGCCTGGACATTTTAACTCCTGCCTGGACAGAGAAGCCAGGATGTCACCGAGGGCTGGGTAAGTGCTTTGGCGCAGGTCTCCCCAGCAGTGGGGAAGATGAAGCTGTTTCTTTTGCGCCTCGAGTCCTTTGATCAGCGTGCCAGCTCCACACAGAAGCTTTAAAAATACCTGCCAGGGTGCATCTCCCTATTGCAATGAGCGCGATTAGCACATGCACTAATTAGGGCGTTTACACCGCCTGCCTCGCCTCTAAATACTCCTTTACTGGAGCTCGCTCTCCAAGCTGCGAACTCATTAGTGTTCTATTTGTGACTCGATTCTGTCAGCACCCAAGAGCCTCCCGCGGGCGAGCAAGCGTCGCCCAACAGCCCGGAACTCAGGACAGAGAAGGAACTCAGGGAACTCGTTGGGGCCTTGTCCATGCACGCTTAATTCTCAGAGAGTCTCGAGAACATCACGGTCACATCCTCCGGGAGAGGAGCAGTGTTTTAGAGGCCGTGGGCTTCAGCCACCTTCTGGGCTGGATCCGAGACCCAAATGGGCTCAGCGGCCCCTGTGCTGGGAGGCAGAGTCCCTGATCCGCTGCCGCAGAATCAGCTCTTACCGTAAGAGCGCAGATGGGACGGGTACTGTCCAGGTCCCGAGAGGGACACGGACATGGAGATGACACCTCGGCCCTCTGAGAGACTCCGGGATTCAGCACATGGACCTGACTGCTGTCCCAGCTCTGATTCAGGTCAGCCACGGCTATAACAGCTCCCTGTGCCTAACCCACCCCGGACAAATACAGAAGCCAGGCCCGGTGGTGCACTCCTGTAATCCTGGCATTTGGGAGGCTGAGGCAGGAGGGTCACTGTGAGTTTGAGGCCAGTCTGGGCTACATAGTGAGTTGAAGGCCAGCCTGAGCTACATGGTGAGACATTATCTCAAAAAATTAAAAAAATTTAAAAAAAAAAGAAAGAAAGAAAACCAGACAAATGCAAGAGCAATGTACTAATACCATTTATCATTTTGATCATTTTTAAGCATATAATTAAGAGGCACTATGTAGTCACAATGTTGGATGAACACTACCTCCATCCATCTCCAGAATGTTTTCACCTTTACAAACAGAACCTCCACACCCATTCAACACTAACATCCCCTCCCTTCCACCTAGCTTCTGCTCTTGGGCTCTGTCCAACCGCTCTGGCTTTCCGCTAGCTCCTTCTGCCACAGGACCTTTGCATGTGCCACCCCTGCCTGGCACACTCTTCCGGTGGCTTTGGCACAACCAGCCTCTCCCTCTAGTGTCATCAGACATCACCACCTGGAGAGGCTATACCTAGGTACCTGGCCAGACACTCTGCTCCAGCCCTCGGTTTTATTCCTTGTGGCACTTGTCACACCATATAATCACCCGCTGACTGTTTACAATCAGCCTCCCCACTACACAGGCCCGGCTGCAGTGGGACACACACTCCGGGGCCCAGGACCCTGTCTGCTGCTGGCCCGATCCCAGCATGGCTATGCTGTTGGGGGGATGCATGGGGATACCTTACCTGTGTGTCCAGGACTGGAGTTGTCCCCTGCCGTGACCCTGCAGCCACTTGGAACGGCCAGCTCGGCAGAGGCTTCCCAAGGCCTGGCCCCAGCCCAGGCCACTGCAGTGTCAGACAGCGACAGGAGGCGGTGGGTCTCGTGAGGCCCTGCTGGCTGCTGTCACATCTCCCTGCAGGTGCCCTGTCCCTGCGGACCCAGACTTGTCCCCATGTGCTGCCCGGCCTAGTGCTCGCTGCAGTGCTGTCTGGGGCAGCTACCAGCGCTTTCATCTTTGCTCTTCCTCTGACGGCATCGCTCGTCCCTGCATCTGTCTCATGAGACTCAAGGCCGGGAGTGGAGACCTCACTGCGCTGCTCAAGCCCCCCAGCCGGCAGCCCCCAGCCGCGCTCTTCTTCCCTCTGTGCTGGCCTCCCCTGGGAGGCTGCCAAGCACAGTCTGGGACCTTCCCCCCGAGGTCTGGCTCTGTTGGCAGTGGCCCTGGCAGCTTGCTCCTTCACCCAAGCCACGTGCCTTCAAGTGGCGTTGCATGGGTCACCGTGCAGAGCGAGAGGGACCCCAGCACCTGGACCTGGTGGCTCTGGGGTCCCAGCTTGCTTCTCGATTCGCCCAAAAGTTCTTCGTTAAGGGGCTTTTATCTGTCCCCCGAGTCTGTCTTGCTGGACAGGTGGGCACTTTGGTCACATCAAGCTCCCAGCGCGTCAGGTGACACTTTAACAGGAAAAGCCACCACATGTGAGGCTGGGGTGTGGCCCAGGTAGAGGGCTGGCCTGGCAGGCAGAGGCCCCAGGTTCATCTCCAGCATGGCAAGAACAAACAAGCAGGACAAAACGAAATGTAAGAGCCTGACTATTAAAGTCTTAGAAGAAATCTCAAGCATAAATCTTGACACTGGATCAGGCAAAGAAAGCCTCCTTCGATACCACGCCAAGTGTACCGGCAGCCGAAGAACAAACACGGCACCACCAGGATTGAAAGCTTTGAGGCCCAAAGGGACCATCAGGACAGAGAAAAGACAGCCCACTGAATGGAAGAAAATTCTTATAGCTGGTGAGGAACTTGTGTTTAGCTCATGTAAAGAAATCTAACAACACAATAAAAAAGACACACAACTCAATTGAAAAATAGCCAAAGAATCAGACTAGCTCTTTCTCCAACAAAGATGTACAGTGGTGAATAAACACTCGGAAAGCCATCAGGGAAATGCAAATCAAAATGACAATTAGACCCCCTCCACACATACTAGGGTGGTGCTAGTCAGAAAGTCAGATAATAACAAGTGTTGGTGAAGATGTGGGGAATTTGGAGCCGGATGCTCTGCTGGTGGGAACAGAGAGGTTCAGACACTTTGGAAAACAGGGTGACAGCTTCTGGACAGTTAACCTGGACTTACCACAGGACCCTGCTGGTCCGCTCCTGAGTATTTACACTCAGAAAAATGAACACATACATCCACACAAAAACTGGTCCATCACCAAGCAGGGTGGTGCAATTCCAGCACTTGGGAGGCTGAGACAGGAGGATTGCTGTGAATTCGAGGCCCGCCTGAACTGCATAGCAGAACTATGTCAAAAAAAGAAAAAGAAAAAGAAAAAGAAAACAATGACCACCACCACCAAAACAAAACAAAACAAGCAAAAAACCAATCAAAAGTGGCCCATGAATGTTCATAATGCACAACTCTGAAGGGTCAAAAAGTAGAACCAAACCAAATGCCCATCAACCGATGAATGGATCAGCAAAACACGGCTCATCCATGCAATCAAGTATCACTTAGCAACATAAGGGAATGAAGTATTGATACATGCTAACATGGGCGAACCTTGAACACGTTACCCGGGTAGACACACATGCGTCTATATAACATACCTAGACACGAGAGGCCACATGCTGTGAGACTCATTTTTATGAACGGAACTATTCAAAATGGGCAAATCCACAGGACAACAGGAAATGGATGAGTGGTGTCCAGGGGTGCGAGGTGGGGGAGACGGGCAGTGGCTGTGGACGGGGACAGGGTTTGTTGTTGGGGTTGTAAACTCAGATGTGGTGACACACGCCAAGACTATGCTAGAAACCATGGAATTGCAATTAAATGTGTGAATTGTAGAGTGAATTATATATCTATAGAGCTGCTCTAAAAATTACGTATAAAGACGAGGGACTGCTCATCTGCAAACTGTAATTCACGGCAGGCAGAATCACGAGTCCCCAGATGTGTCCAGGCCCTGACGCCCTGGCTACGTTGTCTTACGTGGCAAAGGGACTTTTCAGATGTGATTAAGGGTATGGACTGAGACAGGATCTTATCTTGGATCTAATCTCAAGGGTCACTAACAGCCCAGAGCCTTCCCCACTGGGTCAAAGAGCTGACCCTGGTCAAGGCGGAGGCCTTAGGAGAACCCCACCTTCCTCAGTGGCCAGGATGATGGGGGAGGGGTCATGGCCGTGGAATTTCCAAGGCACCCAAATCAGCAAGGGAACAGGGCTTTCTGACCTAAAATGACGAGGCTCTGAGTTCTGCCCCGAGCAAAATGTTTGCAGTCCAGTCGCGAGCAAGAAAGTGAAGCTGGGAGTGGTGGCCTGTGATGCTAATCTCATGATTCTTGGAAGCTGAGACAGGAGGATCCCAAATTCGAGCTCAGGCCCTGTTTTAAAGTGAGAAAGGGCTGTGGATGTGGCTTCCGTGTGACGGTGCTGAGTTTAATCCCTAGAAGGAAGAGGTCCTCTCCACACAGGAGCTCAGCCCCACCAAGCCCTTAATTGGCCCAGGGAGACCCGAGTCAGACTTCTGACCTTCACAACATAAAATAATAAATCTTTGTTGTTTAACTGTGGTAAATTGTGTTGATGTTTAAAAAAAAAGAAGAAGAAAACAGTTTAGTGGGCATGGTGGCACATGCCTGTAATCCCAGTACTTGGGAGGCTGAGACAGGAGGATCGCTGCAAGGTCAAGGCCAGCCTGGATTACAAAGAGGGACCCTGTCTGAAAAAAACCAAAACACAAAAGTTTATTCCCAGCCAAAATCAGAGAAACCCTGCTCCAGAGACTCAAAGTCAAGAGACCCAGGAAGACATTGTTCCACATGAAGGAGATTGCACAAGATTTATCAACCCCAAAGAAAGTAGGTAGGGCTTCAAGCGGTGGGCTGCAGAGTCTCGTGCCAGGAATGGTCACACACATCTGTGATTCCAGCACTCTGGGAGGCTGAGGCAGGAGGATCACAAATTTGAGCCTAGCTTGCGCAATTTGGGAAGACGCTGTCTCAAAATAAAAATTACAAAGGGCCGGGGATGTAGCTCAGTATAAATTCTCAGGACCAAAAATAAAATAAAATTTAAATCAGATACAGAGGCTGACCAAGCGGCGACCGAAAGGGACCGAAGATAGAGTCCAACACCCTCCTGACTTCCAGTTCATTCTCGCTCTGCCCAAAGTCTCGGAGCTCCAGTCAGCGAGATCCAAACAATCTGGAGGCCGCTGAATACAAACCCGGTCTCTGAGGAGTGCTTTGGTTCCCAAGAGTTACAGCCAGAGGTGGAAATCTAAACCATCACTACTTTGTGCAGCCAATCTTGAAAAGGAAAAATGAGTTCTGAGGTCTCTGGAGCCTGGGGATGAGAATCCATCACGCCTGCTGCTCCCTCCCCACCCCAGGGACAGCCGAGGAGGCGGCCACCGAGGGAGACATGCCTGAAAATAGCAGCCGCACTGGGGTTCATCCGAACTCACAGACTTCGGCAAGTCATTCACGGCTTTGGATTTCACGTTCTGGGTCTGCAGAGTGCGCCAAGTTAGCCCCGATTCCTGCCTCCCCCAAAGTTAGGAACTGTGAGGAAAACCCCCAAACAACCAGCTTCGTGTGTATGTACAAATAGGGGGCTTCCTTATCCTGCGGGAGAGAAACCGCAGATGCAATCCAGCCACAGGACCCCCTCCCCCAGGGACGCCAGTCCTTTTTGGCTTCCTCCCCGGCTTTTGGGCAGCTCCGGTCCCTTGTGATGTGGCCTGGAGCGTACACACAAAGATGAGACAAGATTCAGACAGGCGAAGGTACAGTACTGGGTTTTTGCCTCTTTATTTATTTTTCCATACTGGGGTGAACCCAGGGTCTGCACACTGAGCTATGTCCCCAGCCATCTTTACTCTTTTTAAAAATTTGAGACTGGGTCTTACTAAATTGTCAAGTTGCCCAGGTTGGGCTTGAACTTGAGATCCTCCTGCCTCAGCCTCCCAGAGCAGTGGGATGAATGGACACAGTTTTGGATGTTGGTTGGGGGAAGCCATACTCTTGAGGCTAGATGACTGGGGTTTAGCAGGACCGAACAGTCTCATGATGGAAAGAAAGCAAAACGACCGCCCATCACATCACGGAAGTGGGATGGAGCGCCTCACCTCCGCGTGACTGTGGAGCCAGCGATGGCTGAATAGGGGTGACACCGGACTCGTGCTGTCCTCAGCCTCTGCCCCAGCAACACCTGGCAAGGTGGGCGAGGTGGGCATTATGGGTATTTTCCTGGCGCATTGGTCACAACTGAGGTGCCCTGGAGATAGCTTTAAAAACAGTCTCAAGGTCACCCAAGGTCCCCTGTGGCAACTGCACACAGGTCTGGGACATGTCCCTCCGTTCATCTCAGCCTCCGGGGACCGGTCTACCCCATCCACTCCTTCCCTGGCCCTGGCTCTGGCCCACTGCATAGGGTTATAGGGTGTAGGAAGAACTCTAAGTCCTGGCATCACTTGACTCCGTTAGTGACCCTCCACTCCCTTCCACCTAGGAGGTGACCTAGATGGTGGCACCTTGTACCCCATGCCCAACCTGGTCGACCCTCTGTGTGACCTAGATTCTTCCTAAGGAGCCCTGGGCTTCGTGGCAGCGGGGCCCCTCAGTTCCTCAGCCTTCCTGGAACCCCCTTGGCCAACATCCTGTGTGCTAATACTGCCCCGTGGCCCCACTCAGTCCCACTCTCCACCACCAAGTCCCTTCTGCTGTTTGCTGACTCTCCTATCTCGAAAGGAGCACCCTGAAACCCAAAGCTGCAGCCCATTTTCTCTCTCCTGTGTGACCCAGTGGTCTTGGGCAGAGGTCCCTGGGAGGGGTATGGGGCTGGGGCACCCACGTCCAGGAGGTGGGCTTGGGCAGTCTGGCTGGCCAGGGCAGCAGGGGTCCCGCCTTAATTAGCCCAGGCCACTTGGTTTAGGAAATTCTTTTTTTTTTTTTTTTTTTGGTACTGGGGATCGAACTCAGGGCCTTGTGGTTGCTAGATAAGCACTCTAACCACTGAGCTAAATCCCCAGCCCCTAGCCCAGGCCACTTGGGATCGGCTGCGGGAGGGGCCACCCAGGGAAGAGGGGACATGCGGGTACTGATGGAGCTGCAGGGCTGGAAGAAAAGTGAGCATGAGGTTGGACGGGTTGAGGGTCATCTACTCGTACAGCACCATAATAGAGAGGGTCGGATGGAGGACAGGAATCACCGTGCACAGAGGGTTTGGGGGAGGGGCTGTTACTGCACCAGCCAGAGAAGGCCCAGCCCTTTCTGTCTCTGTCTCAGTACTAGGGGTTGAGACCAGCCAGAGCCCTGACTCTGAGCTACATAACCTCCCCTTACCTTTTTTTTGGGGGGGGGACAGGGTCTTGCCCAGGCTGGGCCTGAACTCTGTGGTCCTCCTGTCCCAGCCTCCCAGAGGACGAAGAGTGCAGGGGCCTGTCTCTGTTAAAGTCACACAGGGAACAACCTGTACTCGCTCAGCCTTATTATCTGCCAGACGCCCCTAGGGGAGGCACCCCATTAACGCCACTGTCCAGAGAGAGAGAACGGTCTCCCGCGCAGGGATGACGGCGTGAGATCCGAGGCTGTCTGGCGGGACGGCGGCCAGGGCGTGCACCAACCCTTGAATACCACCCCTGGGCGCTGGTGATGGGGTGCTCCAGGCCGTTCATCCCACAGATCGGGGGCAGGGTGGGGGTGAGGGCTGGAGAGGTCAGGTAGCCTGTGCCGGTCCCCAAGCAGCACCCGGCAACCGGGCTGCAGGTCTGCTCCGCGACACAGGCTTCCGGGAACAGCGCCACGACTGACCGAGCGCCCAGGGGTGGAGCGCCCCGCCCTCCCGGTGACGTCACCGGGCTGACGGCCGCCCCGCCCCCGCCCCGCGCGCGCCCCCGCCCTGCGCGCGCCCCCGCGGCGGCCACTGCGCGCGCGTCCTCCGCCGCGGGCCACGGCGCGCGCCCGGGGCCCCTGAGCCCGGCAGGCTGGGCCCCGACCCGGCCGCACCGGACGCGCGCACCCCGAGGGAGAGGCGGCGCGGGCCCCGCGGATGAAGTAAGCTGCGCCCGGTCGCTCGCTCGGCCGCGACCCCGCGCTCCTACACGTCCGCGCGCGGGCTCCTGGCGCGGACTCGGGGTCGCGGCCCGCGGAGCCCGGCCGGGGCGCCCCTAGGGGGCGACCGGGCCCTTCCGGGGTCCCCGCGGGCCGCGCGCGCCCCTTCGCTGGGCTTCCTGCAGTGCCGCGCGCGCTCCGCGGAGCTGCCGCTTGGGCCCTGGCTTGCAAACGGCGTCTTCGAGACGCGGCTCCCGGGAGCGACTTCCGGGCCGTCGCCCTGTCTGGGTCCCCAACTCTGCAGTGCCGAGCCAGAAACGGGATCCCGGGCAGGCCAGAAGGCCAGGATCCCTGCCCCCTCCTCCCGGGGGCGAGTCCACCTCTGCAGGGTGGGTGGCTGTGGATTTCTGAGGTCAATAAAGCAGCGGCTCATGTGTTGGTAACTCTGGGTGACACTTCAGACCAAAGTGCCGTCCTGGCAGGAGCAGAGTTCAGTTTTCAGACCGATCGTGGTGTAAGGGTTTCTTTGCAATGCAAGACTCCTTAATAAAAAGCTACACTCGGTTAACATAGAAAATTTGTTTTTATCCAAAGATTGGAGTTTACTGGGTTGCTGTCTGGACGGTTTGGGACCGTTTCGAAAGGAAACGGAAGGGTAACTTTATCATCTGTGGCCTAGTCACTACTCATCTATTTATGGAATCTGAACAAGGGGAAATGCCATTCACTGTCGCCAGACCCTAACGCAGGCGCCTGACCTGGCCATGAGCAGGTGTCTAGTGTTGTTTTTTGCTGTCTTGAGGTGGGAGTCGGGTGATCATGGCTTGGGAGATCCCTCAGCACCCTGACCTGCCAGAGCATTTTTGGGTGCACCTTGGATCTGGTTTGTTCTGGCCAGACTTTAAAACGAGTAGGTTATCCCCATTTCGCAGCTGGAGAAGGAGACCCAGAAGCATTCAGTGAGGGGCTTAGAAACACTGAATTAGAGATTTACCCTTTTTACTTTTCATTCTCCTGGCCAGATGATAAACCCCTAAGGACGCAGGGAGGTTAGGAGGTTTTGATCACGCCAACATTGTCCCCCTTTGCTGTTTTATTGGTATGGCAGGGAGGCCCAGGTGAGCTGTCAGGAACCATTCCTTGGCATTTTTGCCATTGTGAGATGCTCACGTGGTTCTCTAGTCGGAGGAGGAGCTGGTGTGAAGAGCCTTCGTTCACCATGCGAACATCCAGCGCTGGAAGCTAACATTTCTTGAGTGCTTCCCGTCTGCCAAGCATTATTACCTCTGTGCACGCTTGTAACTGACTGGTTTTCCCATTCCACAGCGGAGGTACAAAGAGGTTAAGTAACTTGTCTGTGGCCACCCGGCTGCCGGGAAGCTGCTCAAAGAGCACTCCAGTTCTCTCACTTAACCAGTCCTCAGAAACTGTCCCCAGGCCTCCCGAGTTTGACGGGATCAACTTGGGCTTCAGCACACACCCTTCCTAAAGTCAGGAAAGGGTGTAAATCACCACCCGGCAAGTGGACAGCAAGTGGGGTCACTTAGCAGCCACTAGTGTTCAGGCCATCTTGACGCCACAGAGTGGAGCTGATTGCAGCCCGCTGGCACAGGTGACAGGAAGAGCCGTGCGGCCAAGCCGTCGCAGCGCCTGTCTGCAGGAGAAGCAGAACTGGTATCTAGGACCGAGTTTTGGGTTTCTCCCTGTGGGGACGTAGCCACACATTTCACAGGTAGGTGATCGGTCAGCTGTGGAACCAGGCTGCTTCTGTTCTACCTCCGTCCCCTCCAATCTGTCTGGCGGCCAGACCTTCCTACTCCTTTAGTGCCTCCCTGCTCTTGCTGAGGGGGTTGATGTTAGTACTCGCCTCACAGAGTGGCAAGAATTAAACGGCGTGACGGGTGTCAGACTTGGCCTAGCGTTGGGCGTCTGGTGAAGCCCTCTATAAATAGCTCCTCTTATTAATAGTGTGAGAGTGAGTGTCGAGCAGGTGCTGGTGTGCGCTGGGCCACAGCGCTTGGAGTCCCCCCATCCGTGCTTTCTTAGTGCCAGGGTTCCCGTGCAGGTCCCTCATATGCAAGGTGACAGTGGGATTTAATTATTTATTTGTGCAGATGTGATTTATTTATTTTTGTCCTCCAGCAGCTGTTTATAGAGAGCCTTTTCTGTGCCAGGCCCTAGAGATACTGCAGTGGGCAGGATAAGAACCCCCATCCTCCTTGAGCTTCGTTTCTGGCGGGGAAGAATAGCAGTCAGTTAGCAAGATCAGTGTAATCGCCATACAGTGTATATCTGCTTCAGAAATCAATAAAGCAGAGGTAGGACGGGAGAGTATGAGATGCAGGGGGCAGAGTCACAGCTTAACAGAGTGGCCTGAGAAAGACTCATGGAGCAGGTGACATTTCCACCAAGAGCTGAAGTCAGTGAGGGGGGGACCACGTGGGTGTCAGTGGGGGGAAAGTAGGGCAGGCAAGGGCACGGCAGGTGCAAAGGGCCTGAAGAAGGAGGATGGGCAGCCAGAGCCTACAGAGAAGCAGAATAGTGGGAGTCCAGGTCAAAGAGGCGATGGGCGGAGGCCGGAACATGTGGACTCCTTGGACCTCTGAGCTGAGGAGTAGCAGGGTCTGACCCAGCACATGAGAAGGTCACACTGACTTCGGTGCTAAGGCTCAAATATAGACGCAGAGCAGTTATGATGTTGCTAACAGTGGTCCAGACGCCGATGATGGCGGAGCAGTGGAAGGTGGTGAGAAGTGGCTGTTTTCTGGTGCAGTTTGAAGATGGAATTTATCAGGTTTGCCAGCAGATCAGACACCCCCAGAGTTTGCAGCTTGAATGCCTGGAAGGGTGGAGCTGCTGTTTACTGAGAATCAGAGAAACTGTGTATAAGGCAGCCTGGGGGATAGATCAGCTCATTGTTGACGCTGTTAAATCTGGTAGCTGTCCAACCAATGCTGTCAGAGCCGTGGTTGATTGTACCCGGCCAGAGCTCAGGGGGAAAGTCCAAACTGGGGCATGTGCATAGTTGTGCGCTGGTGAATGTTTAACAGCTGCGTCTGCTGGAAGTGGGGGTCCTTGGCCTTGGCCAGGTTCTGTGGTAGAAGTAGCCCCACACTGGCCAAGTTCAAGCTCACCCTAATAGGATGTTTTTACATGCTAGATATGGTAGCTATGGATTATGTCAAGAGCTTTAATGATAGGGAAACATCATTAAATGATTAGGTGGTCCTGAGTTGTGTTTATTACGTTTTTGGGGGGGGTGTCAAGACAGGATCTCATTGTAGAGTTCACTTTATATATAAAATTTCATTTTTAATAATGGCTGTTTAACATGGCTTCAAAAATTCCTGAAAATTTGTCCATCAAATCTTTTTTTTTTTTTTTTTTTTTTTGGTGCTGGGAATCGAAATCGAACTCGGGGCCTTGCACTTGCTAGGTGAGCACTCTAACCACTGAGCTAAATCCCCAGCCCCTCCATCAAATCTTATATGTAGGTGCACGATGGCTCTGGCACATTCTTGATTTTTATGACCCACAGTTGGTCCCTAGAGAAGTGTGGGGGACTGGGGACAAAGCTCAGTGTTCTAGAGAGCTTTCCTAGCATGCGTGGGTCCTGGGTTTAATCCTCAGGACTACCAAAAAAAAAAAAGTACAGGAATGAAGACTCTTCCCATGTACTTTTGAGAAGAACATATTCACAGGCTATGATTTGAAGAAGGGTTCCCCCGTACACTGAAGGCAGCATCTGCAAAGGCCCTGTGGGGGCTGGGAAGGAAACAGGGGAAACTAGTGGCACCCCGACCTTCCCCCCAGTGCCCTCCTGCTCCACGTGTGCTGGGCACGGACTCAGAACGGCTCCTGTGCTGACCGGAAACAGCTCTGCTGTGGAGCCCTGGGCAGGGACAGCTGTGTGGCACTGGCCGTGTCTGCCTCTCCTGCTTGGGCAGAAGCAAGGACCAGAGCCTGATTCTGGCCCCAAGCCCCCAGCCGGCCAGGTCGGGGCCCCTTCCTTCTGGGATGTTAGTGGGGCCCTTGTCTCACAGGTGAGTCTGTCCGGCTTGGGCCTTGGTGTGGTGGTGGGCAGCCGTGGGTTCCGGGACTGGGCACCGGTACCCACAGTCTGTCTGGAGCCTCTCACACCTGCCTGGGAGCCCTGCCCGACCCTGCTGCGCTTTGGGTGGGTGCATTGCTGGTTTCTCACAGAAGGATTGTTGCAAATGGAACCGTGTCCCCCACTCCCAAGGTTTAACTCCTAAGTGTCACTTGGAACCAGCCGCTCAGTCATGATGTATCACCCTGTATTTCCCAGCCCTCAGAGACCCCCGTCAGTTCAGGAAGTTGGAAGCAGCTCGCTGATCACAGAGTGGGGGCCCCTTTCCTTGGAAAGCATAGGATGAGCTGCAGTAAAATATCACAGGCGTGGTTACGCAGTGTTTCAGGCCTGGACAAGAAGGACCACATTTTTAGTTCCCGACCCAATACCCTGTCCTTGCCCTATACCGTCTCAAACTTCTCACTAAAGGTTTTTGTATTGATTTCTTAAAGAAAGAGAAAAGAAAATTTATTGTCAGATGAGTCATTAGATGGCCACTTCCAGGCTTTTTTTGGTGAATCTCGAGTCTGCAGTTTTGGTGGATTTACTTCACGGCCCTCTCAGAGCAGGCACGGAGGCCAGAGGGAGAAGTAAGGGCTTCAGAAAAAGACCGGCAAGGTCCAGCCTCCGCAGCGTGAACAAGGCAGTATAAACTGCAGGTAGACAGCGGCTGCCCTTCATTTCCCCCTTGCCTCTGCCTTAGGGTGGGTCCCGTTCCTGACTTCACTGCTTTCTCCGGCCCTGACGGCTTCCTCCCAGTTTAGGGCACGGGGGAGGCCTGGTCTCTGGGCCAAGCGGGCGTGGGCCTTGGTTCTGCTGGGCCTGGGTCTGACGCCCAGAGATAGCAGAATTGATTGTGCAACCCTCGGGGTTCGGGAGGCCTCTTACATTTCATTAGTTTAACTAGTGAACGTTGTACAAGGACTTTGTCACATGCATCCCAGTTCGTCCTCACAGCGCTCCCCCCGTCTGGTTGGTGGCATCAGTCCTGTGTCACAGATGAAGAAGCCAGGACAGGAACTGACCGATTTCGCTAAGGGCTTAACAGCCAGGAAGCAGTGCGGAGCCCCAGTCCCGGGCCTGGATCCTGCGTTCTGCTGTTGGCCGAGGAAGCCAGTTACGGCGGTGATCCAGCCTCGAGCTTTGCGACCTCACAATTCACTTCCTCCTAGTTTCTTCCTTTGCAAAATAAAAATCACCATAGAACCTGCTTCCCCCTTTTGAGGAGCAATTGAGACTCAAGTCTGAATTAGCAAGCACACGCTGGCTGCTTGGTTAACATGGGTCTTACTTCTTGACTCAGTTGTTACAAAGGACAGGGCCAGGAAAGCTGTCCAAGGCTGTTTGGAAATAAGCCATGTGTGGGCCTGTCCTGGACCTGCCGAATCAGAGCCACGTTGTGTTGGTGATGAGAAGAGGGACTAGGGGATCAGGCGTGTGCTTCCCCCCCCCAGCCCTGGGGATTGAGTCCAGGGCCTCTTGCATGCTAGGCAGGTGCTCTATCCCTGAGTTGTAGCTTTATAAAATCATTATTTTTATTTTGAGACAGGGTCTCCCTAAGTTGCCTAGGCTGTCCCCTGACCTGCCATCCTCCTGCCTCAGCCTCCAAAGTAGCCAGAATCACAGTTGGGTGCCAGCACACCCAGTTGAGACGGGCGCGTGTTGTGTTGGCTCTGATGCCCCGCTCAGCGTTCCAGGAGCTGAGTGCTCAAAGTGTGCTCTTCAGACCAGCTAGTGGCACTCCATGTTCCTTCCCTGAGCTTTCGTCTTAGAATCTGCATTCTAAAAAGATCCCAGGAGGGGCTGGGGATTTAGCTTAGTGGTTAGAGTGCTTGCCTAGCAAGCACAGGGCCCTGAGCTCGATCCCCAGCACCAAAAAAAATAAAAATAAAAATAAAAAGATCCCAGGAAACACAAGTGCACATGAAAGTTTGAGCAACACTGTTGGGCCAAAAACACTGGTCATAAAATAAACACACACACAGACACACAGACGTCACATACACACCCCATGCTGATCTTGCTGACTTAGGAAAGAACTATTTAGCAACTGTGTTGAAATAGCTGGTGCTGTGTGTGCTTAAAGGAGGGCCGGGGACATAAGAGGCCAGGATGGCTGCACGGGCCAGGGCTGGTCGGGGAGGATGGCGGCTTTCAGAGCAGGAACTGGGTTAAGGAGCAGGTAGAGGCAGTGTGGACAGGCGGCACCGTCCACCCAGGCTCTCCGTGGTCTTCGGGGGCCAGGCCTGGCCTCAGGCCCCCCACCTGCTCACTGGCTGCTGCTATGAGAGACTCCAGAGCTCCTCCCTCGTACCAGGCTCCCAGGGTCCGATCAGGACTTCCAGCTGCAGCTGCCAGCTGGCTCCACCTGCTTCCCCAGGCTGTTCTTCAGCTTCAGATTTCTCCCTGCCCCTCACTCTCCCGCACTGACCTTGCCGCTTTCCTTCCCTCGGGGCCGGGCAATTACCAGTGGGGAAAGAAACGCTTAAGGCTTAAGGCCAGGACAGGGACCAGGAGCAGAAGAGAGCAAAGAGTCCTTGTCTGTGTGTTTGGGGGCAGGAGCAGCTAAGGAGAGCAGGAGGGAAGGCCAGGGGGGCCAGGCAGGTCCTGTGATCACGGAGCTGTAAGCTGTCCGGTAGACATGCGTGTGGACACTCATGGGGCCTTCATTTTGGCTTGGCCACAACTAGGGCCATCTTAGGGAGATGGAGAATGAGAGGGCAGTCTGATACCAGAGGCAAGTTTGGTGCCCTCTGTGCAGGGACGGTGGGTGGCAAGCTGGCATTTTATAAGTCCCATTTTCCTTTCTAGCCTCAGTTTCCCTCTCTGACTGACAGCCTGCTCAGGTTGCTGCTGGTCCTGTTCACCCTCTGCCAGGTGGCGCGGCTGGCATGGGATGGTGCCTGGTCGGTCAGTCACCCTGGTTCCTCCTTCATTCTCCCACCCGAGATGTGGCCCATCTACTTCTGATGGCCTGGTGCCCCACGTGCCACCTCTCCCCTCTTCCTTCTGTTCCTCCCCCAAAGCCTCCATGGGGAATGGGAGAACTGGGGGTCGGGGGTACAAAGCGGCACATGGACGCTGTACAGAGGCCAGAGAAAGCAAATACCAGGCATTCGCCAGCTGCCCTGGGCCTTTTGGAATGCCAGCCGCTTAGAATCAGACTGGAGCCAGATGTTTGTTCCCTGGGGCTCCAGGCATGCGACTGCCTGGGAGCTGGGGAGCTCATTGGTCCCCGTGCCCCACTTCCTCACTATGGGAGCTTCATTCAGCTAAGCCTCAGCTTTGCCATCTGCAAAAGGGGCAGCTGTAATGGGGTCCACTCCGTGTGGCTCTTCAGGGCTCTTGTGTGGATGCAGGGAGCCCTAACGTATGGCAGTACGTGGTTCTGTGTTGTGCACATGAGCCCTACATGTTTGCTGCCATCATTACTGTGCCATCATAACCACTACAGGTACACAGTGCTTAAAAGTTGGCGGACACTGGCTCAGGCGCATTCTAAACATTTGCTCATGTTAGAGAAACAGAGGTGCAGCTGGGCCGAGTCACTGTCCAGTTCTGAAGGAGTGAGATTGTTATTCACAGTTTTCCCTTTTGCTGTGCTGAGTTTGGAATCCAGCAAGTGTTCTGCCCCTGGCCACGCCCCCCAACCCCAAATCTCTCTTTAATCCCCATGCTGAGCCCTGACTAGTAGTGATTTTGTGCTTGGAGCCCAGTAGACACACAAGGTGAGAAGAGGTTATGTGTTTGCACAGCTCAGCCATCATCTGAGGCCACTGCTCCTGGGCTAGGGTCACCCAACTGGTCCACTCTGGTAGATGACACTGACTGGGGCCATAGAGGGGTCACCCAGTCTCAACCTCCCTGGCGGCAGTGCTGGTGGCTTTGCCACCGCTCAGGCTCTCAGCAGCAGAACACTTGCCTCCACCAAGTGGCCCACAACTTTCCCAGGCGTAATCCCTGTCTACGGGGCAGGCTCCCTACCCGCTGGCTGCCTGGCACGGATGCCTCGCTGCCCAGTAGGGGGTGGAAACCGTGGACCTCTAACATTTTCCCAGGAAACCTGAGGCTGGCTCTCACCAGGCAGGAAATGTTTGATACCCCAGACATGTGCTTGCGTCCTGTGCCAGCCGCCTGAGCACGTCTGATTCTTGCTTGTTCCATCCTGTCTTTCCTGTGCTCCCCAGGCATCCAGGCCCTTGGAAGATGCTCACGGTGGCCATGTGCATGGCCCTTGTGGGCTGCCTGCAGGCCCAGGAGCTCCAGGGACACGTCTCCATCATCCTGCTGGGAGCGACCGGGGACCTGGCGAAGAAGTACCTGTGGCAGGGACTGTTTCAGCTCTACCTGGATGAGGCGGGGAAGGGCCACAGTTTTAGCTTCCACGGGGCTGCTCTGACAGCCCCCAAACAGGGCCGGGAGCTCATGGCCAAGGCCCTGGAATCCCTGTCCTGCCCCAAGGACATGCCACCCAGTCACTGTGCTGGACTCAAGGACCAGTTCCTGCGGCTGAGCCAATACCGTCAGCTGAAGACGATGGAGGACTACCGGACGCTGAGCAAGGACATCAAGGCACAGGTCGAGCAGGAGGGCCTCCGGGAAGCCGGCAGGATTTTCTACTTCTCTGTGCCGCCCTTCGCCTATGCGGACATTGCTCGCAACATTAACAGCAGCTGCCGGCCGGGCCCAGGCGCCTGGCTGCGGGTTGTCCTCGAGAAGCCCTTTGGCCGTGACCACCTCTCAGCCCAGCAGCTGGCTGCTGAACTCGGGAGCTTTTTCCAGGAGGAGGAGATGTACCGGGTGGACCATTACCTGGGCAAGCAGGTGAGCTGCAGCTGGGAGCCCGCAGGCCGTGTCCCGTCCCCCCCCCCACTTACCGTGGAACCAGGAGGCCCCGGGGCCTTGTGCACACTGAGCTCCATGACCTTCCCCTAGGCAGACAGGAAGTTGAGGGTGCAGGAAGCCAGTGGGCAGCACCGAGCTGTTGGTCCTCATCTGTGTATCCCCATCTTTCATGCTTCCTGGCCGGAGTCTGGGCTCTGAATCCTCCACGTTGCCCCGCCTTCTCTGTGGAGGCGGTCCAGGGGCTCTGGGTCTGGACCTGGCTTCTCATTGAGGAGGCTGTCAGCTTTAGAATTGGTTTCCTTATCTCGTACCTATCTGCCTTTTCCAGAATCTTTTTCTTCCTCAATTCTGTTTTGAATCAGATGGCCAGTAACGAGATCTTGCAACTGATTGGGTGCACTGGCACCCTAAGCCCACGAAGCTCAGCTAGGCCCCAAGGCAGGGGCTGGGGCACCCCCAGGAGACCGGTCAGTGGCCAGTGGATTCAGCCCAGCTGCCCCAGCAGAGCGTGTGCGGCCCCAGGCATCACCTGCGGCAGACACTTTGCTTTCCTTCCAACCCTGGCAGTTGCCATGGTATCATTCCCAAAGAGCGTCCCCAGAGCAGGACCAGTCCTGGTAAGGTTTTCACTTGTGGACTTCAAAAGGGGAAGAAATGCTGAATGCCTTCTGCTTGTAGCTTTTCTCGCTACATTTTTGGCATTTAAGTAATTTATTTTATTAAAAGTTGGTAGTCCAAGGACATAGGTAATTCTCAATACGTTCTTTGTGGCTGGTAACTCTGTTTAGGTCACTTCCATTTGTAGCATTATGGCATCCTTTTTTTTGGGGGGGGAGACAGGATCTCTCTATGTAGTTCAGGCTGGCCTTGAACTCGCAGCAGTCCTGCCTCAGCTTCCCGAGTGCTAGAATTACAGGTGTGCACCACCAAGCCTGGCCCTGTGGTGTCCTTACTGGGCTGTGAACCCCTGAAGCACAGGCAGTCTTGCTAGAGCACCCCCCAGCAGGGATGGCGTGGCCTGCGCGTAGGGAGCCAGCACTCCCCGGCTCCCCTGTCCCAGCAGAGCTGCGGCCTGACACTCTTCCTCCCTGACAGGCTGTGGCTCAGATCCTGCCCTTCCGAGACCAGAACCGCAGGGCCCTGGACGGCCTCTGGAACAGGCACCACGTGGAGCGGGTGGAGATCATCTTGAAGGAGACTCTGAATGCGGAAGGTGCGTGAGGGGCCTGCGCTCTGCGGCCCGAGGGTGGGGCGGGAGGCTCTGTGCAGGTGCGCAGTCGGCCTGCAGGGCTCTTGGGGGCCCTGCTGGCAGAGCCCCCTGGTCACTGCTGCCTGTAGGGGGGTTCAGTCCTATGACGTGCACCCGGCATGGACACCCAGATGACTGGCCAGCAGCAAGGGCTGGACCCTAGCTGAGGTTTTAGGCAAGAGTGGCAGAAGTCACTAGAGCTGCTTGGGGGCTTTGCCCACCTCTGTAGCTGCTCAAGAGGTCCCTGTCTGGGGGCCCTGATTCTTCCTCACTGCAGCCCTCCCGGGTGCTGTCCTTGTCATCACCTGTCCTTCCGTCTCTCCCTGTCAGCTGTAGGTTCCAGGGGGGCACCTGCCTCAGCACTGCCGGTCAAACAGCAAATGAGCAGTGTCACGCTGGGGGCAGGGGACGCAGGAGTGAGGCCTGTGTCTGCTTCTAGCTGGTGACCTCAGCATGTCCCTTCCTCAATTGTGGCATGAGCAAGTTTTGTAGGTGATAACAGCTAAGGTCACTTTGAGCTCTGGAATTCTATGATGTTGTCGCAGTTTTTGAGCAATGATCACATTTAAAGCATTGGTTGTTATCCAATAATAATAATAATGATAATAGTGTCTTATTTTTATTGCGTCCTTCATTTCCTCAATCGTGATATGACATGGGGACTATTACTGATAAGGTTTGGTGACATCCCCAAGGCCCCCTCAGGAGTGGGACCTGGGCCCTCAGGCAGCCCCGCCTGGCAAGACTGTGCGTTGCTGCTGGAGCAGAGTTGGGTCCAGCTCGGCCTGTGGCCACCTTTGCAGCTGTGGGGGTGTCCTGGCGGCCACAGCCTCAGACCTGGGGGAGGACCGGACCGTCTGTCTCCTCCTTCTTGCCAACCCTCCTTTCTCGTTGCTGTTTTCTCTTTCTCTTTCTTTCCCCCTCGGTTGCTCTTCAGCCTCCTCTCCTTTCCTCTTTGAGTGTGTCTTTAGTGCTAGAAGCTCTGTGCAGGGTTGGGGGCTGCAGGGCAGTGCAGAGCCCGACTCGATCCCCTGGTACCTTGCAGGTTAATGGGATGCTGTGTGAGGCAGTGAGGTCCGAGGAGCCAGGACTTCGGGCCCGGCCTTGAAGGACACTTCTCAGGGAAGACGGGGCGGGAGGTGGCACTGCCACCCCTAGTGCCGCCAGCCGGAGGGCATCCGCACTTCTCTCTGCAGCCCGAGTTGGCCCTGTCCCTGGCAGGGCTGAAAGGCCAGTCTCCTGTCCTCCTGCCTTTCTGGAGGCAGCTTCCTATGCCCGGCAGCTTCCTGTGCGCACCACGGGTGGGAGAGAGCCAGGAAGTCCAGAGTTACGCGGCAGTGCTATCTCGGAGCTCTGCTGCCCTGGCACTCCCTTCCTTCTTGCACTGCACTTGGGTCCTCTGCGGGGCTGGAGCCGGGCGCTTGGCAGACTGCAGGCCTGCTTGTCCTAGCAAAGGGGCCTTTGGACAGCTGAGGCAAGCCTGCGGCAGGAGGAGCTTGGGAGGAGCTTGGGTTCCCCTGCCCTGAAGGACCGGCCCGGAGGCTCTGTCTTTGGCAGCGGGTGGGTTTCGCTGCTCCTGAGCCCCTAAAATGATGCTTTCTCACTCAGCGGGGCTTCGTACCCTCAGCCCCAAGCAGGCCAGGCGGCCAGGGACCTGCTCTCTTGTCACTAGCGTTTAGCCAGCAAAAGTGGGGCCCGAGAGGGACAAATCGGGTTTCTGTTTTGGCCAGGCCCATGGCTGTGCTGGGGCATGGGTGTCCCGGTCCAGTTGTATGCGCAGGCCTGGAGGAGTTAGTAATGGGGTGACTAAAGGGCTCACATCTCAGCAAGAGGAGCTGGGACACGGGTGATTTGGTAACAAGGTGGGCTCACGCACCCTGTTCTTGGCATGTGCCTGCCTGGACAGGTTTTGTCCTGGGAAGGTCCCTGGTGCAGTCCTGGAGATCCAAGCACAGCTCCCACTGTCGCCTTGTCCTGCTTTGGACTCTAGTTCAGGCTGGAGAGAGAGGACAGGCGCTGTGGACATGCACTTGCACTGGCCCAGGCTGTGCCCCTGGGGCTGGACCGGAAGCAGGCAAAGGAAGGCCCTCTGGCTGGGGGTCATGGGTTAGGGTGCAAACGCTGCTTCGCAGGCTTCAGCCTGGGCTGCAGCTTCCTGGGGAGGATTCCATCCCCAAGCTGTCTCCCTCCAGAGCCCAGTCCCTGCCAGGCAACCGGTGGTCCCCACTTGTCCCTGCAGGTGTGCAGCCTCGGCCGGCCCAGCCCCTGGAGAAGCCTAGGCTGCTCCTGTGTGCAGCTCAGGGAAGGGCTGCAGGCCAGGCCGGGACGTGCTCTCCTGGTCGAGCCTTGCTAGCCCGGAGAGGGACTTCTGTGCTGCAAGGTCATTTGGAAGTCTTTCCCAGCCCCCGTACGCCCACATCCAAACGGGTGACAGCGGCTTCCCCAACTCCCTCCCCTCCATGGTTTTTTTTCCTTCTGCCGCAGCCTCTGGCCAGGGAGACTGCTGCAGAGTCCGGGCTGCTGCTCCTGCTGGGGGAGGGTGGAGGAGGAGGAAGCCATCCCTCAGCCGCTGCCTCCCAGCGGGCTCCTCCCAGCAGCCCCTGCCCCTGAGAGTCCCAGATGCCCTGGGCCCTGGGCAGGTCTCCTGGTGCAGTAGCATGGGCCATAGGCATGACCTTGACCTCTATGTGGCCACGACCCCTGGCTGGCCCTCTGTGTGCAGAAACCAGAGGAACCAGGTCTTTCATGACAGAGGTTTGGCTACCCGGGCTCAGGGTGCTCTCTCTGCCACCCCACTTTCCCCTCCAGGCAGAAGCCTTTTTAGGCCTGCTAGGGAGAGTCCCAGTCCCCACACTGGGCTGAGGAGCTCCGGGGCGACTGTTTGGCGCCTCTCACCCAGGACCGAGGCAGCAGAGCCCTCCAGGTCCACACCAGCTTTCTCACCTTGGGCCCTGTGCCAGGAGAAGCTGTGCTCAGCAGGGCCAGCTCCTTCCCGGCCAGCCGGCCTCTGTCTGCCATGGGGCCTGTGGAGCGAGCGCAGGGCAGCGCTGGCCTCCTGTGCAGAAAGTGGGCACCAGCCAGCCGGCCCCACCTCTCCCCTCCACCCTGCCACTCTGTATTTTTAGAGATCCCAGAAGATATCGACAGGGCTTGCAGCTGGCTCTTAGTTGTTTTTCTTTTCTTTCTTTCTTTTAAGTATCTGTTTCTCCTGGGAAAACCCAGATCTGCAGTGGGAAACTGCGCGGGGCTTTCTGGTCCAGCTGCCGGCGGGGACCTTCATGACCTTCATGACCTTGGTACAATGCTGAGAGCCCCCCAGTGCCTCTCTGGATGCCTCTGAGGATTAAATCAGAGACTTGGGGACTTTACAAGTGGAAGTGTTGTCCTCCTTCCAGGTGTGCAAGGAGAGGTACCTGCAACATTCTTACACTGTGTCTTGCGAGATAGGATAGATGAGTCTATAAAGGCCTGTAATCGGTCTGTGATATTCTTTATGTTCAATCTTACATAATATTTCTCTCTCACATACACACACACGAAGGAATTTAAATCTTCACGTATCAACAATTTGCTTAACACGTCTTCTAATAGCTCTGTATTTCTGTTTGGTTCTATTTATGCTGCAGAATAAATGCTGTAATTTATTCCAAGGTAGAAATTCTGTAATTAGGCATTTTGATCATTTCTGGTTTTTGCTGTTTTAAATAGCATTTTCTCAGTTTTTAAAAAGATTGAGATAAAATTCACATACCGCAAACACTCACACTTTAAAACATGATTCAGTGATTTTTAGTACATTCACAAAGTTGTGCAACCAGCATCTAATTCTAGAATATTTATGAGCATTAAAACTTTGTTTACGTCCCTTGAAGCACATTTCTGCAGTGGAAATAGTAGGACAGAGGGTGAAAGGGCTCTCTGGCCGGTCTTCCATCTCATCAGACCTTGCGATGTGACTGAGGGTCCCCTGCTTTGTCCTGCAACCTCAGACATGCTCTGGACCCAAGTTCACGGGTGTGTGTGTGTGTGTGTGTGTGTGTGTGTGTGTCTTTTTCTGTCCAAACTGCTTGGGCTTTTTCCTGTTTTCAAATACTATTGGGCTTTAGCCCTCAACCTTTAACCTAGGAAAGGCGACTAGGGGCTGATGTGGATCAGTTTTAGGAAAAAAATCAGTCCACAAGTCCAGTGGTGGCCAGAATACTGTCTGCACTCTGTGCTCAGCCGCATGGCCTCGTCCACTAACAGCCTGGCCACCACCTCGCCCCTGCACTTAATTCAGACAAGGTGGGAGCAGAGCCATCGACTTACAGGCTGTGCTAAACACAGACACACCCAGAGCTGCAAGTGAAGGAATCAGAGAAGCTCTGCTCGGCCCAGCAGGTAACAGACCCACAGTGGGCAGGCGGCAGCCGGCAGGCTTCTCCCCACCAAGAGCGGCACGAAGCTAAAAATAGTGAAGGGCCACTTAGGGATCCGCTAAATTAATGAATAGTAAGCAGATAACAGGGCTTTTAAGGACTCCGTTGCATTCTCTGCATCTAGAACTCATCTGGTGTCAGAGCTGTAACTGTCCTCATTAGGTTGAAATTTGCTGGCATCTACTTTGATTCATCATTTGTGTGAAACATAGTTTCTCCTATTTGAGCATGTCAGAAGTTGGGTTTGACATCAAGAGGGTGACATAGGTGGATTGGTGGCCCATTTCTTTCTTCTTTTTTTCCTTTTTCTTTTCAGTCCTGGAGATCGAACCCGGGACCCTGCGCATGTGTGGCAAGCGCTCTGCCACTGAGCTACACCCTCGGGCCGGCCCATTTCTCTCTAGTGGGTGTAAATAACTGTGCTTTCACAAAACATGGACGGTATTTCGGATTTGGTGGGCTCCAGTTCACACCAGCCTTCGGTGTCTCCTCCAAGCCCTGGCCTGATACCTGCAGTGACCTTTGAGGTTCTTTTAGCGAGACCGGTTTGGAGTCAGCAGAACTGAAACAATCATTGTACTTTTCTCCTAAGATACCAGCTCCTTTTCCTAACTTTCGTTTGATGGAGGTCCTGGGGGTTGAACCCAGGACCTCACACATGCTAGGCAAGTGCCGGAGCCCTGAACTGCGCGTCCCCGCACATCTTTCTCTCACTGCTAAATTTCCGGACAGTCAGTGCTCTGGGGTTGCCTGGCTGGCAGCCTCTCTCCCAGGCAGCCTTCCCGGCCCTGTGTATAGGTGAACTCCTTAATCCTCACGACAGCTCTCTGAGAGGTGCGGTGACCGCTCCTTTTCTGTATGTGCAGCCATGTTGCCTGCCTGAGCTCACAGGGCCGGAGACCGCAGACTGGTTCCCAGCCCAGCTGCACAGACCGTACTCTGGGTCACGAGTCTGTGCTGCGCTCCCGGCTCCAGCCTGTCGCCAGCAATTCTTGCTCATCTGCTCAGTCACATCTTCGGCCTCGCTAGCCCTTCACTGCCCTGGCCTTTGTCGCCTCCTTTGAAGGCAGCAAGTGCTGTCTCATCAGTTTCATTACCCTGGTCGCATCTCTGCCCCATCTTCGTGCAGATCGCAGACAGCCCCATCCTCCCGCGCCACCTCTCTGGTGGTTCCACCTCCCTGCTCTTAAAGCTTTTGAAACCCCGTACTGTATGAGTCACCCGCTGAAAGAATGTAACCCAGGTGGGGTTTGTATATTCACAGCTGTCCGTCTGTCACCAGAATCCATTTTAGAACACATTCACCATCCTTTAAAGAAGCCAGGCCCGGCCCTCAGCAGGCATCCCCTGAATTCTCCAGCCCAGCCCCGGCAGCTGCCAGTGTGCATGCTGCCTCTGGATTTGCTTATTCTGGACATTTCGTGCATGGATCACGAGATGCGTGGCCTTCGTGTGTGTCCGATGTCACTTAGCAGGGTGTTTTCAAAGCACGGCCGCACCGTGGCGTGTGTCGGTACTTCATGTCTTTGTATTGTTGAATAATACTTTATGGTATAAAGATACGTGTGCAGTGTTGCCTCTCTGAAGTGCTCTGGAAGCAAAAGAGTTTTGGATTTTTTTTCAGGTTTGGAATACTTCCCTGTACATAATGAGACGTCTTAAGGGTGAGACCTAGAACTAAACAAAAAAAAATCATTTATGTTTCATATACATCTGATATGCACAGATGGAAATTTGTTTTTCTGTTTTGTTCTTTTTTTTTTATTTAGAGGACAATTTATTTAAAAGTGGTGAAAAAGGGGGAACAGGAGATGATAGATAGCTACTCGATGAGTAGGGAGCATTCGAAAGCGAAATACTCCTGTTTTGTTTTGTTTTGAGACAGTCTCACTTGTGTATTTCGGGCTGGCCTTGAACTCACGGCAATCCTCTTGCCTCAGCCTCCCAAGTGCTGGGATTACAGGTGTGCGCCTTCTTCCTTCGTTTAGCTGCTGGAGGTTGGGGACTCTCCATAGCGCCCCCTCTCCTCAGTCTGGCGTCCAAGGTCTGCCATCTGTTCTCAGTTGCTGGGCTTCTGAGTAGCAGCTGGCTACCCTGCCACCCGGGCCACCATGTTGTCCCCAAGCCACCCTCAGAGGCTTTTGCTGCTCGCCCTTTACCCAGCCAGCACGCGGCCTGGTACAGAGTCACGCACACACATTTCTCCAAGACATGGAACTTAAAATCTGCACACATTTAAAAATTAAACAAAGGCTGGGACCTTAGCTCCATGGTAGAGTGCTGCCTGGCATGAGCGAGGCCCCAGGTTCCAGCCCCAGCACCCCAAGGAGGAAGATGAAACAGGAAGACGAAATATTCCACTGTTCACATCCTCCTGACCAAGGAGGGCTTGGTCCCCTGGGCCTGCACGTGGCGAAGGCAAGGTGAACCCTCGGCCAGCTCCAGGGACAGATCTTCATCCTGTGCCTGCTGTGCCACTGGGGCCTCTGCCCTTTCACCTGCACGCTCCTCCCAGGGCCCAGCTCGGCGTGCTTCTTCCGGCTCCCTTGGTGCGGTGTCGCCCAGCATCACTCCAGGCTGACAGTGGGAGGTGTTTCAGGGGTGAGAATTACAGGATCTGGAGCCAGCTCTCTGGGCTTGAATCTCATCTTTACCTGTTTACCACTGTGTGACCTCAGGCATATCACCTACCCTCTCTGAACCTCCATTTCTTTATATTTCAAAGTGGGGCAATAGTGGGATCTGCTTATATGTTATTATCACGAGGAATTCATGGACTGATGTTCATATATTGGGTTTTTTGTTTGTTGGTTTTTTCAATTTTTTTTTATTAGTGTGTGTTTATAGCACACGAAGACCACCTCTCTCGTGGGCAGTTGGTACACGTGCAGAACACATCTGAATTCTATTTCTGATCCCCTCGCATTTATCCTTATGATCATTTTCCCATGATGTCTTCTCAGCTATATCATAAGGACGCTGAAGACCGGGAGCCCAGGGGGCTGGGGGCTCCGCTTTGTTTTCTTAGTGGAGCCACTTTTGGTCCCTCGGCTGGCAACAGTGGGGCTGAGCGTCCTGCACATCTCAGGGCTCAGTGTCCCTGGCAGGGCCACCTCCTCACTCTCCGCTTGGGAGCAAAGCGGCTGCACCATCTGGCAAGCAGGCTGTGGCCTCTTTTCTCACCCCCGGTGCCGGCGCCTCTGCCGGGAACCATACACAGCGCTGAATTCAGGGCAGGTTGTTCTGCCAGCCTGGCCTGAGGGTCAGGGCAGGTGCCAAGGAGCGGGGCGTCTGCTCTGAGAAGCTCGCTGGCCCTCCAGGCCCCGACGGGGACCCCTCTGTTCTGTGTGAATTAAATACCCGTTAGACACCAGGTGAAGGAAAACGCTGACAACGTGCTCGTGAGATGTAGGGACCTGTGCTGTGACGAACCCCAGGACCTGCCACTGCTGATTTGTTTGCTTATTCATTGATTTCACAGTGCCTGAGGGGCCAGGGCCTTGGTGGCAGGGCCTCCCTCGTGCTAGGTGGGCGCCCATTACTGAGCCACTCGGCACCCGCTGGCTGCGCACACAGAATATTATCACCTCCCGTGGCTCTCTCCCTGTGCTCTGTCCCCTTTCTTCTCCTTTGTGAGGCCCGCTTTCCGGTTTCTGTATCTGTCCGACTCCCTAAATGACCTGTCATTGAATTTTGATGAGACATCTCACACTGTGTATCCAAAGACAGATCTTTTTGTCTCTTTTGATCTTTTTTTCCTGGTGCTGGGGACCGAATCCAGGGTCTCACGTGTGTTGGCAATCTCTGAGCTACTGAGCTGTGAGCTACCCCCGGTCCTTTTATTTCCTTATTCTGCCTTCGCAATCAGCTCTTCAGATCTGTCTTCTGCTCATTGACTCGGCTCTTTCTGGTCCGTAAAATCCGTCGATTGAATTCTGATTTCCAATGATGCTTTCACTTATTGCAGTTCGGTTTATTGTGGCCATGTTGTACCGTCTCTTCAGATTAAGTTTTACTTTCTCGTTGCGGTCATGTCTCTTTCTCATGAGGTTATGTACGAGGGCATGTGTGGGTCTGTCTTCTCTGCTGTCCGCCACAGGAACCCGGCTCTGGGTTAGGTGCTAGGAATGCAGTGACAGCACTATGGCTGTCCGCTTGGGTGCAGGGGACGGGACAGAGCACTGAAGGATGGTCAGACGGGCTGGGAGAAGACGGGCCCCTGCAAGAGGGGCAGATCTCCTTGGAGCTGGGACCCCAAGGGGGAGTGGGCACCAGCTGGTGAGAAGGCCGGTGTCGTGTTCTAGGTGCCACCAGCGAAACGTCATGATGGTGGTGGATGGTGGCTCTTTCTGCCTTGATGCCAGCTTCCTCAGTGGGTGACACAGTGCCCAGACTGGGTGCACTGTGGGAGGTGACGTGCATTTGGGCCCTAAGTTCCGAGAGTACTGTCTGTATTGGAGTCGAGGACCACGGAGCTGAGGGCATCGCCTTGGAGGAGGGTGCGTGGCATGGTAGCCCTGCCCTCCTAGCCCTGGTCGCCTGACCCCTTCCTCCTGGCACAGCTGGAATGAGCTGGTGGGTGCTGGGTAGAGGCAAGCAGCAGAAGCCTCCATGGGCAACTTGGGGAGAACATGGTGGCCCGGCCAGCCTTTTTTCCTAAACATGGGCAGTCCGGTTGCTTCCTGGGCACCTGTTCCGTGTGTCCTGTGCTCTGCCCATCTCAGCGCCTCTGGGCTCCTTCCAGGCCCCAGTTCGTGTGCTTGCCGCTCCCTTTGCCTAAGACCTCTGTCCCTGCACTTGTCCGGCTCAGAAGGGCTTTCCCATCACCCTGTCAAAGTCTGCTAAAATGTTATTTCCTTGCTTTTCTTTCCTTCCTGTTTTTCCTTCTTCCCATTCCTGGCACGTTCCCTGGCATGAGTGTAGGCTGGTCCTGGGGTGACCCTCGGGAGCCCCACTGTCTGCCAGTGCTGTCTGGCCTTCGCTGGGACAAGACCCTCCCACGCTGATCCCCAAGAGGCCCAAGGATCTGACACTTTCTCTTGAGGACATTTTATGGAGGGAGGTGGCCCCATGACTTCCCTCCACCTCTCATGGACGTTTGCTGTGGTATGTGCCTGGCTCTGGGCTTTTAGGGCCGCGGTAGCCAGGACATGTGTGGGGCGCATGTCTTGTGCCTCAGGGACCCTCTTGATGATGGCCCTCCTGCCCAGGTCGCATCAGCTTCTACGAGGAGTATGGTGTCATCCGCGACATCCTGCAGAACCACCTGACCGAGATCCTCCTGCTGGTGGCCATGGAGCTGCCCCACAACATCAGCAGCTCGGCGGCTGTGCTGCAGCACAAGCTGCAGGCTTTCCGTGCCCTGCGGGGCCTGCACAAGGGCAGTGCCGTCGTGGGCCAGTACCAGGCCTACAGTGCGCAGGCGCGTGGGGAGCTGCAGAAGCCTGAGGGCTTCCATAGCCTGACGCCAACCTTTGCAGGTGCGCTCTGGGTGGGGCGTGTGTGCATGTGTGTGTGTGTGTGTGTGTGTGCGTGTGTGTGTTTGTGCGCACACATGTGCACTTGTGTCTATGATGGCCTTAAGAGCCAGACTCCATGCCAAGTTCCAAGCCTGGTTAGCGTCACAGCTTCACTGAGTCTCTTGTCTCCTCGCCTGAACAATGGGGTCACAGTGGCCCCTGCCCCTCCGCACCTGACACCTGGCCTTGCTTCAAGTGTCCTGAGTGCGCCCAAGCAGGAGGGAAGTGCCTGTCCCTGTAGGACCTCTCACTCCGCCAGGCATCAGGATCCCCCACCTGTTTGCCCTCTGTGCAGTGGGGCTCCCTGAGTCTCTGGGTTGCAGCCTCCCAGCCTAGTTGGAGCAAGATTCTCAGGGACACCTTGGGGATCTGATGTCCCCATTGCAGGGCAACCCTAGAGGCTGGTTTCCAAGCCCTGACAGGGAAGGGGAGATACCAACAAAGTGCAAGGGGCAGGGGGTGGGGAGGCTCCTCAAAGGCCCAGGGGCGCATAGCAGCCTGGAACATCACCCTCTGCTCTCTTCACGCCCCAGGCGTCCTTGTGCATGTTGACAACCTGCGCTGGGAGGGCGTGCCCTTCATCCTGTTGTCTGGCAAGGCCCTGGATGAGAGAGTGGGCTACGTGCGGGTCCTGTTCAAAAACCAGGCGTTCTGCGTCCAGCTGGAGAGGCACCAGGCCCCGGAGCAGAGCCAGTGTCTGCCCCGGCAGATCATCTTCCACATTGGACACGGCGAGTTGGGCCATCCTGCCATCCTGGTCAGCCGGAACCTGTTCAGGCCCTCCCTGCCTGCACACAGCTGGATGGAAGTGCAGGAGAGGCCCGGGCTCCGGGTGTTTGGCCGCCCCCTGTCCGATTTCTATGCCTACAGCCCCACGAGGGAGCGAGATGCCTACGCCATCCTCCTGTCCCATATCTTCCACTGCCGGAAGGAGTCCTTCATTACCACGGAGAACTTGCTGGCCTCCTGGGTCTTCTGGACCCCGTTGCTGGACAGCCTGGCCCATGAGGTCCCACGCCTCTACCCAGGGGGGGTAGAGACTGGCAACCTGCTGGACCTAGAGTTTAATGGCGGTCACTTATCCTTCTCCCAGCAGCGGCCTGAGCAGCTGGTGCCAGGGCCGGGGTCAGCCCCAAAGCCCAGTGACTTCCAGGTCCTCAGGGCCCAGTACCGAGAGAGCCCGCTAATCTCAGCCTGGCCCGAGGAGCTGATCTCCAAGCTGGCCAACGACATCGAGGCTGCTGCTGTGCAGGCCGTGCGGCGCTTCGGCAAGTTCCACCTGGCGCTGTCGGGAGGCTCCAGCCCCATAGCCCTGTTCCAGCAGTTGGCCACGGGCCACTACGGCTTCCCCTGGGCCCACACGCACCTGTGGCTGGTGGATGAGCGCTGCGTGCCGCTCTCGGATCCTGACTCCAACTTCCAAGGCCTGCAGGCTCACCTGCTGCAGCACATCCGCGTCCCCTACTACAACATCCACCCCATGCCTGTGCACCTGCACCAGCGGCTCTGCGCGGAGGAGGATCAGGGTGCCCAGACCTATGCTGGGGAGATCTCGGCCCTGGTGGCCAACAACAGCTTCGACCTGGTGCTGCTGGGCATGGGCACCGATGGGCACACGGCCTCCCTCTTCCCGCAGTCACCCGCAGGCCTGGATGGCGAGCAGCTGGTGGTGCTGACCCAGAGCCCCTTCAGACCGCACCAGCGCATGAGCCTCAGCCTGCCGCTCATCAACCGGGCCAAGAAGGTGGCCGTCCTGGTGATGGGCCGGACAAAGCGTGAGATCACCATGCTGGTGAGCCGTGTGGGCCATGAGCCCAAGAAGTGGCCCATCTCAGGCGTGCTGCCCAGCTCCGGCCAGCTGGTTTGGTACATGGACTACGAGGCCTTCCTGGGGTGACGGGGCATCCTCGCCCTTCTCGTGCCTGACTTTCTCAAACCTGCCATCCTCCCTCCCCTCCTGTGCCCCTCCTGCCCCGTGTGTCCCTGCACTCTGGAAGCTGAGATGAGGCCCCGGAGAGGAGAGGACAAAGTCCTGTCCCAGCCCCTTTGCAGTCACTCCTCCTGGTGTTGGCGGGAAGACACAGAAATGGGGAGCTGCCTACTCTCGAGATGCCTGAATCCGGGTCAAGACAGAAAGCTCGGCCGGACTCCCAGCAGTCACGCGTCAGGACCCACCAGCAAAACAAGACAGGAGGGGCCGGGGGTGCAGCTCGGCGGAAGAGCACCTGCCTGGCATGTGTGAGGCCCTGGGTTCCATCCCCAGCACTGTCAAAAAATAAAAATTAAAAAAAAAAAAAAAAGGCGAAGGGTGAAAAAGCCCCACAATCAGAAGCAGGAATGTGGGGGCTGAGGTTGGTCAGGGGAAGTGTCCGGGAGAGGCTGGCCTGGAGCTGTCCCTGTGGAGGAGAGGGGCCTGGGTTGGTGGCGAGAAGAGTGTAGAGGCCCCGGGGGGGGGGGTGCCCTGAGCCAACCCGGAGCTGCTCAGCCCCTCCTCTCTGCCAGCCTGTGTCCGGCCTCCCACACAGCCACCCTCTGGCCCTCCCCCAGGCAGCTCCACCTGCTCTGCCTTGGGGTTCCTTGTCCCTTCCCTGTCCCATGCCGTCCCCCAACCTTCTGCAGAGAGGTAACTGAGGTGTCAGAGAGGCATCCGAGGTCTTCAGACTGATGTCAGGGGCTCTCTCTCCATGGAGAGATGCTCAGTCTGGCCAGGAGCCTGGCTGCCTGGCTTCCCCACCTGCTCCTCCTTCTTGAAGGGTCTCCTCTGGGAAATGTGGGCACAGAGAATCAGGCCAGATGGGACCCCTGATTTGAGAGTGCAGTTACACCTGGGGGCTGCGTGGTATAGCTGCTGGTTTTAGCAGGAAAGATGCAGAGTCGTCCTGTGTTGGGGGAGGCCTGTCATCGGGTGGCACCAGACCTTCAGGTATCTCTGTCCCCACCAGATAGCCAGGCCTCCTGCTAGCGTGACTGCAGCTCACTTTTCTCGGAGCCCGGTTGGCCAACCGTGACAGAGTGTGGCCAGTCCTCCTCTGACTACTTCTTGGGCAGCCTCAAGCCTGGTGACCTCCTGTCTGCGGGTCCCTTTTCCCCGCCTGAGCCTGGGGGAGGAGGTAGCAGCCTCTCCATCAGCCTGGCCAGGGTGCCCTGCTCCCCGGAAGCCATTGGCCAGCATCATCTGTTTTTCTGAATCCTCCAAAAGAGGCTCTGAAATTCTGTTTAAGAAAGCCAGCAACAAAAAGCAGAACGCCCAAGATGCAGATGTCTCTGTGCCACTGCCCCCTGGCCCGTGTGCAGCAGTTCCAAGTGCCAGTGTCTTGCGGAGTTTTCATTTGGTGAGGAGCGTCTGCTTTTGATTGTTTACACTTTGTTCCAGGCCACGCATCGAACCAGTTCTCCCTTTTCCTTGGCGATGTGCACGTGGGGAGCCTTTGCCTGAGCCGGGGATCCCGTGTGAAAGGCAGCCTTGTTCACATCATGCTTACCCTGGCCTCCAAGCAAGCCGGGATCACATATCTCTATACCAAGAAGGTTTTCCCTAGTGCAGCCCAACCTCAGGACCCAGGGCCGGAGGGGATGCAGGTGGTGGACTGGGAAATGCCACGTCCAGCCACCGGGGGGCGCCCATGCACTGCCACAAGACTAGCTGTGCGGTACCTGCATCTCTGTGGTCAGCCTGCTGAGGTCCTTGGCACCAGCCCCTGCCCATCTGTTCTTTAGGGACTCGTATCTGTGGTTGCGATGCTGGGATCACGGCAGGAGGAAGGGTGGACAGGGTTGGTATCACCACTTCTGAATAATACTGAGTCACTGCCGGGTCTAAGCCTTGATTTTCCTTGTTCCTGCACATAAGACCCTTGTTCCTTCTCCACCCTGGGTTGGGAGGAGAGGGGCCCAGAACCAGGACCACCTCTCAGGTGCTGTGCAGACCTTGTGGATCATGATCTGCAACAAGAAAAACACTTCACACCACCAGTCAGTCACATTTGTGCAGAAATCCATGTCTTAAGCAAGTTTCACAAGGGAGTTCTTCCTAGTTGCATCTGTGGTGTCCTTGATTTTCTGTTTTTCATTTTAAAAAGTGCTGTTTGCAACCCATTACAGCGAGTTGGTAGAGAGTTTGAAAAATCCAACCCTTGTGCCGCTTTCCACCTCATCCAGCGCCACAGGAGGACTTGAGGCCACGGGGGACGGATGTAGCCTCCCAACCCTGCACTTCAGCCTCCGGCCTCAGCCAAGCGCGGGGCCTCGTGGGCATTGACTGCACTGCTCAGTCAGCAGCCCGTCTGTGTGCTGCAGTAAACAGCAGAGGCGCCCCTGTCCTGGGGGACCCGGGCCGTGAGCACCCCAGGAACACGGTGGCGGGGAATGAATTGAGAATCTTTCTGGGTTGTCACGAGCTAGATTCTGATTTTGGATCTGGGGCTGATGATTCTACTAACTGCAAATAACATAGTCACATCTTGTTGATTTTCCCTGCTTTTTGCTGTCCTGCGGGAAACGCTTTGTTTTTCCTCTTGGGCCCCAAATTAGCAGCATAACGAGGGCTTCCCATGTCTGGACCAGTACTTCCTACACTACTGAGTGTCCCCTCAGGGAGGGTCGGCAGGGCTTGGCCTCCCCGCGGGGTTCCCTTGCTTCTCTCGCTTCCTTCCTGTCCCTCTTCTGGGGATAGTGGGTGGAGCAGGGCAGCGTAGCTTCCAGAAAACTTCATGGGGCTACTTCCTAGAATGAAGCTTTCAGGCAGAAGAACTTTTTCCCCTGCCAAGTGTGTGCAGCCCTGTGACAGCCCTGCCAGGTTATGTTTTGTCTTCAGTGGCTGGGGTGCCTTCCTGCGGGCCTTGGGCTGCAGCACTGATTGGTATCAGGAAGAACGAGACACAGGGAAGACCAGGGGTGAGGGAGGACCTGTGTGGCCCTCTCTGAAGGGAGACCATAGAGGCCACTGAATGCCTGCCGCGTCCAGATGTCACAGGCCGTGTGGCCCACGAGGGGCCCCTGACCCTGTCAGTGATCGCTGTCCACTTGCTGAGCTGGAGTATTGGCCTCTCGCCCACTCTCGCGTGAGCTCCCCAGCAGCTGGTCTGCACTGAGGCTGCAGCCCGTGCTGGTGGCCCTTGACGTGGTACCAGTGACTGTTGGGAGCATCATCAGGGCCTGAAGAGGCACCTGAACCAGGGCAGTCAAGGCATCTCGCTGGCATTGCACTGCCCTTGGGGCCCGAGCACTTTAACAGCAGTAGCCAAGGTGCCTGTCCCAAGTGCCAGTATCTTCCTGTCACAGGCTCCCAGCTTCCTGGTGTCTCAGTGTCATCTTTGGTTGCTGCAGATAACATGGTCTCATCTTGTTGATTTTCCCTGCAGAGGAAAATCAGAGGGTCCGGGTTGGACACTAGCATGTTCCTTGTCTGTTTCCTGCTGCGTCCTGTTAGGCTCTGGACACCAGGGGCATCCTGTTCCTGCCCTTCCTCCCCCGGCAGAACCCTCCCACCCAGCCTTAGGCTGCTCGGGAGCTGGGTCTGCCTGGTGGAGGTGGCGGAAGCCAGCCTGAAACTGTGCGCGTTCTTGGAAGCCTCACACGGCAGGTGTCTTCTGGAACATCGCATCCCCAGTTCTCAGGTGGGGCCAGGGAGAGACTCTGAGGACGCCAGCTCGCCAACGCCGGCCCAGACAGGAAGAGCGGGGACCTGAGGATGTGCTTCTGAGAGCCAGCGAGGCATCAGGGCGGTGATGGCTCGTGTGAGGTGTCCCTCCAGCCCGCACTGAGGAGTGATGCACATCTGTCTGCCGGGCAGGCAGCGGGACGTGCGTGTCTGTGCGTGACCCAGGTGGATGGGAGATGTCCAACATCAGACGAGTTACACTTTTGCTTGTTCTTTGAGGATGAGCTTGGCGTGCAGCCTTGCCTTGGCTCGAGGTGTTTCAGAGGTTGCCCAGGTGTGTTTCCTGTCTGGTGTGGGAGGGACAGACACGCCTTCACTTACCCAGAGCAAGTGGTTGGTGTGGAAAGCGGAGGTGCACATGGACTGCACCACAGCTGGTTTTGGTCTTTAGCTTTGCCTGCAGAAACCTAGAAGGGCCAGGTAGGAAGCGTTACATAACACGTGTGCAGGAGGAAAGGACCCCAGTGTGCCTGTAACCACAAACCCCCTTGCCTCAGTTTCTCTGAGGGAAGAGCAGATGGGAGGCATTCTGGGGTCTGGGATCGGGGCCTGTCGGGTGGGGAGGAGAGGGACAGTGATGGCCACTCACTGCCAAGCAGCCAGAATGTGCTGGGATTTTTCTCAGATGGGGATACTACCCCCGATTTCTATGGCAATGTAGATAGCTAAAATGATAAGACACTGAGAACAAATGCCTTTTAAAAACAGTTTTTAAAATGTCTTTTTGTATATCAAATGTAATAACATTTATTTTTTGAACAATGAAATTGTTTTGCCAAAAGCCTTGCTTCAGCTGGTTCTTTCCTTGGGCACTGGAGCATCGTGGGGTGCAGGCCTGGGCACCTGTTGTCCTGGAGGATGGGGAGTGGGGAGGAAGGATGGGATGGCCTGTGGCGGTACGGGTGTCTGAGGAGCCCCCACCCTCCCCACAGCCCCTGGACGGCCAGACAGTCATCCCGGAGATAAGAGGGAGATGTCAAGAGAGGCATCTTTCAGGCCGGAAGCCATCATCAGATCAAATGTGGGAACAGGAGTTAGAGTACAGGGATCAGGGGTCTGCTGGGTGTTGCACACGGTGTGCAGGACCCAAGCTGGTTTAGTGACATCACAAGGTGGCAGCAGGATCCATGTGCCCATCTTGATAGGGGAGCCTTAGGCAGGGACCCTGAGGCCAAGGCAGTAGGAAAGAGCCCAGAACGCAGCTGTGGCTCTAGGGAAGGAAAGGAAGATGCATGGGGGGCGAAGGCTGGGGACCGGACTGCAGTGACCAACCCGGATTGTCCCCATGGGCTGAGACCCTCCTGGGAAGGTGAGCAAGTGCTATTCCTGAGGAAGCAGCCAGAGCTGGGGAGATGGCATCAGTCCTTGGTCCCTTTGACTCAGATATGGCCAGGTGGGCTCCCTGTTGCCACTCTGAGGCCAGAGTCCTGGCTAGTATCCCTGGGGGCACTGGAGGGCCACCTGGTGTCCACTCCTTTTGCTGAGCCTGAACATGCATTCTGGGAAGTCCTGGTCACAGGAATGAGGTGTGTGAGCCAGGCTGGACTGGTCAGGACATCCAGGGCCCCCAGCCACAGTGACTGCATGGGCAGGGCCCAAACTGGTCAACTCAGAGTGACCCCAAGGACCCCCTTTCTCTGGACACAGACCTGCAGTGTGCAGCCAGGACCCCAGGCAGCTGTCTCAGTGCTTCAAGGGCCTGAGGGTGCCCACGAGTGGGCAGGGGAGCCCCAGGATGACATGTTTAGGGGTCTCAGAGCTGGATCCCAGCTGCCCTGAGGCCTTGCACTCACAGGTGTTTAAACTCAGCACAATGTGAGCCTCGTGATACAGACATCAGTTGTGAGTTGCTGGAGCCTGGGAAACCCAGCGGAGACCCTGGACCTGCCCAAAGAGGGGAGCCCTGCAATCAGGGCATGGCCTAGCCTGGGTCAGGACTTCACCAGTCCTGGGTGGAAACCCTCACTGCAGGCAGAGAGCAAGACCAGGAGATTGGTGGCCAGGGAACAGGGTGGAAGCCATCCCTCAGCCTTCTGCATGGAAGATTGTATTCCATCCTTTCGCTTTCAGTCTGTGTGTGTGTGTGTGTGTGTGTGTGTGTGTGTCTTTGCTAGTGAGGTGTGTTTCTTGCAGGCAGCAAAGAGTTGAGTCTTGGTTTTTCTTTTTAACAGAACCTGCCAGCCTGTGTGACAAAATCAACTTAGAAGGGAGGAAGGATTTATTTTGACTCACAGTCTCAGAGGTGACAGGTCACTTGGTCTGTGGTCATGCAGCACATTGTGGCAAGAGGGCTTGGTAGAGGAGAGCTGCTTACCTCGAGGCAGCCAAGAAGCAGAGTGAGCAAGAGAGGAAGGGTCCAGGGACAAAATACACTCTTCACAGTCACATCCCCAGAAGGGCCAAAGCTGGGGCCAAAATGGCTTCTGCATGGCTGGGCCGGGGAAGTCAGGCCACAGCACCAGGAAACTCGGAGTTCAGCGGCCTTGCACTAGGGCTGCTAGATTTAGCCAGGCGTGGTGGCACACAGCTGTAATCCTAGCACTCGCAAGGCTGAGGCAGGGAGATTGCCACATGTTTGAGACCAGCCTAGGCTCCATAGTGAGTTCAAGACCAACCTGAACTACATAGGGAAACCCTGTCTCAAAAAAAAAATAATAATAATAATAATAAATAAAATAAAAAACAACAAAGACTGCCAGATTTAGCAAACGTATCAGGAGGATCCCCAGTTAAATTTGAATTCCAGATAAGAAACAAATAAAATTTTAGTATAAATACACCCCAGGTAACATTTGGGACATACTTATGCTAATAATTATTTGTTGTTTATTTAAAATTCAAATTTACCCCTTGACTCTTTTGTTTGGTGGTCCTACCGTGTGCATCAGTCACCTCCCAGCCGCCTGCATTGAGCTTTTCTTGTTGGTGACCCAGGACACCGAGGAAGAGAAGATGCTGGGCTTCCTGGCTCTGCCCACCCAGAGCAACATCCTCGAGGAGGACACTATTGGGTCCAGCCTGGTGGCTGAGCTAACACAGGCCCAGGAACAAGAGCAGGCTTGTTCATAGAAATGACATCAGCAGCTGGTGTTCTGTGTCTCAGGGAAGGGAGCACCCAGCGCAAAGCCCAAAGGTTATCTTCCTTTCTTTTTTTCTTCCTTTCTTTCTTTTTCTTTCTTTCTTTCTTTCTTTCTTTCTTTCTTTCTTTCTTTCTTTTTCTTTCTTTTTCTTTCTTTCTTTCTTCCTTCCTTCCTTCCTTCCTTCCTTCCTGTCTGTCTGTCTGTCTGTCTGTCTTTCAACTGTCTTGCTATGTAGTTCAAGCTGGTCTAAAACTCACTATGTAGGCCAGGCTGGCCTCAAACTCATGGTGATCCTCCTGCCTCAGCCTCTTGAGTGCTGGGATTACAGGCATGTACCACTCTACCCAGCTTCTCAAAGGTTTTCTAATCACAGAGTTATTTCAGGAGCCAGACGTCCCCCAAAAAACCCAAATGAGGGGTGCGTTTGCAACCAGATGGATGTCCAGGGGCTCGGAGTAAGGCAGAGGAGAGGAGCAGAGGGCATGCATCTGCGAGCCCTGAGAAACAAAGCTGAGTTCAAGGTGTTGTTTTCCTTGGCTCCCCAGGCAGGCTGGTAAAAGTGCTCCAGATGCCCTGGAAACCCCACGGCCCCACAGCCTCTGAATCCTTCACTGTATTCGACTCCCCGTAAATACGATGACTTCCTAAGATGGAAAGGAGAGGGCCAGGGGAGAGGGAGGGAGGTTGCCTGTGTCACATCTTGGGCACAGGTGACATCTGAAGTGGGCCAGATGCCATGGATGTGCTGTGAGGAGCAGGACCCTCCCCCCACAGAGCAGGAGCCCCTTGTTCTGTCACCACCTGCATGTCCCTTTGCTCACATCCTCAGTTTGCCTTTCACCCCTCCCAGGCCTCTTCTCCCTCCGGACCTGGAATTCAGCCCAGCAGGGAGGCAGCCCAGGCCGTCCTCTGGGTCCCTCCTAAAGGTCACACCAGGACACCTGGGCCTGTCTGGAGAAGGTGTCTGGTGATTGGGGGAGCTTCCCAGCCCACAGCCCTTTTCTGAAGGAGGACAAGGTCCCCAGCTGGGCATATCAGGGCCTGGTACTCTGGCCGCAGAAGGTGGCCCAGGCCCTGTGTGGGGTCTTCTGGGTCAGAGCATCAGCCCCAGTTGGGGTCAGGAAGGCGTCTCAGAAGAGGGAAACCAGACGTGTTTTGAAGGAGGGTCAGACACAGCCAGGAGAAAGGGCATGAGAGGGGATTCCAAGGTGGGGCCGGAAGCAGCAGGTCTCAGGTGGGAGCCGTACTCAGTCCTGAGTTGATGGAGAGTATGGGGCCAGGTGGCTGGCTCCGGCCACTGAGGCTGATGGACGATGGATTCCAAGCCCTTGAAGGTCAGCCAAGAGACCTTGAAGGTCATCCTGGGTCAGTCCCAGCTCTCAAACTGACCATCCCATTGGGTGGACCAAGGTAGCACCATGTCCAGACCAAAAACAGCCTCCAAGAGTGGAAGGAAAAGATTGTTTCTGCCCTAAAACAAACCTGGAGCAGATGCCGAATTCCATCCATTCAACTCTGAAAGACAGACTTTAGGATATGCCCACTGGGGCAGGCAGAGTGACTGGTGATCCCTGCTTGGCACTGGGGATCCTCACTGGATCTTTCCCTGGGGAGGGGCCCAGAAGGGGTGGCTGCTGAATGAATGCTCAGCAAGATGGAGTGGCTGAGCTACACACCAGCATGCCTCTCATTCATCCACTGACCCATCCATCATCCATCCATCATCCATCATCCAATCATCATCCATTATCCATCCCTCCATCATCCACCCATCATCCATCATCCATCTGTCATCCATTCATCCATTCTCCATCCCTCCATCATCCATCCATCATCCATCATTGTGGTGGACTTATTATTACGGTCAATTTGAGCCAGAATGCCCAGTCGGACTGAGTGGGTGTGGTTCTGAGCATAGAGTATCCACCTGAGGATTGTTGCCAACACAACATAAAGGAGAACAGGAGCAGAAGATAGTGGTGGGCTGTTTCCCAGGAGCTCTGCTGTGGCTGGTTTTCCTGAAGGAGACTCAGCTGTTCTCGTCGAGGAAGGAGCTCGGGGCCTTGCTGTCGTCGAGGATGGTTGCTGTTGCTTCAGGGGAGCTCTGGTCGTCACCTCTGCTGCGAGCATCATATCCTGGTTCTAGTAAGGATTTCTTCAGCCCTCATCTTCAGACGCAGATGTACATGGGACAGTGCCGTGGACTCCCAGCTCTTGATTGAATCTTTTGGGTCTCCAGTGCCTAGACATCCAGCACTCTTCCTGCATTTGGCTTATGGGTGAATGTTGTAACTTTTAAATGTCCTGTATTAAATCTGCTCTCTTACAAACCACTGGCTCAAGAAAGGTAACTAATACAATCATCCATCTATCACCCACCCATCCATTCATCATCCATCATCCATCCATCTATCCATCCATTCATCATCCATCCATCATCCATCTATCATCCGTCTATCATCCATCATCCAACCATCCATCATCATCCATCCATGACCCATCCATCCATCTATTCATTGTTCAGCATCCATCCATCATCCATCCATGTATCATCCATGTATCATCCATCATCCAACCATCCATCCATTCATTGTCCATCCACGATTCATCCATCCATCCATTCATATCCAGCCTCCAACCATCATCCATCCATGTATCATCCATCCATTATCCATCATCCATCCATCCATCATCCATCCATCATCTCTTCATCCATCATCCAACCATCCATCCATTTGTTGTCCATCCATGACCCATACATCCATCCATTCATCACCCATCCATCATCCATCCATCATCCATCCTCCATCCATCCATCCATCATCCACCCACCATCTCTTCATCTATCCATCCATCCATCCATCCATCCATCATCCATCCATCCATCCATCCATCATCCATCCATCATCCATCATCCATACATAATCCAATCCATCTATCCTCCGTCTAATGAGCACAAGCACAGAGGTGGATGCTGGGTCCCTGGCCATGATCAGGCAGGTGGGGTTCTCCTTTTCTGCAGCAAACTGATTTGCGTGTGACATCCCTCCCACCCCAGTTAGGGACAAAAGCCTCCTGCTCCTGCCTGGTATGCAGTTGGCACTCAGTAAGTGAATGAGCCACGTCCTTGCCAGCTGCCTCAGGCATTGTCTCTCCTGGGTTTGTGCAGTCACGAGGCTCCCCTGGACTCTGACCTCGACCTGGACGCTGGTGGCTCATGCCAGTAACCATGTCCTGTCAAACCTGGCCAGTCCCAAACCCGCAGGAGCTCAACTGTCTGCAGGCCTTTCCACCCTCTGCAGATTGCAAGAGCAAGGACGCAGGACCCGCCTGGAGCCACCAGAAGCCCGGAGGGTGCAGAAGCATCGCCGTGCACCCTCTTCAGCCAGGTCCACAGTCGGTGACCAGGCCTCCTCCTCCACCAGAGCCTCTGAGGGAGCACAGCTCTGCCCTGGGCCTTCTCCACAGCCCCTGCAAAGCCGGGCCTGGCCCTGCTGAGCTGCAGAATGGCCTTGTGCCCCTCAGTGGCACCCGCCCTGCTGGGCACAGAGGCCCTTTGAGGCTGGCACCCAAGGCGCACAGACCAACACCTCTGAGCTGGCCACAGCATTCCTGACGTGGCTCCCAGGCAGAGTTTGGTCCCGTTGCACCAGCGCCTGGGTGGTCTGGTGTCTGAGCAGGACCCAGAGGCTATAAGGAGCCTGGCGCAAATCGGCACCAAGTTCCCGCAAGTTCCTGTGGAAGCTTCGAGCAAAACCACTGGGGGGCGCTGTAAGGACAGGCCACAAACTTAAAAGCAGGCAACTGTGTTTCTTCTGAGCCAGCGAGAAGGCCCAAGGCCTGGGTCTCCTCCTTCCCTCTCCGTCCCTGCAGACAGGCTCAGCCACCCACAGACCCTCTGCCAAGGAGCAACTTCAGAGCTGGCACCTAAAAATATGACTTGTGTGTTCTCTTTAAATAGAAAGGAACTTCAGCTGCTCCACTTGAGCCTACAGCTCCTGGTCCTGGAGAGGGTGTCCTGGAGCCTCACCCAAACTTGGCAGCCCCCACACAGAGCTGCTGGGACTCGGGGGCTGGAGCAGTGTTGGGGAGACAAGGGTGAGGTCTGCTGCTCCTGAGAGGCCTCCTGGGGAGGGAGGCACCAGGCTGCCTGGCATTTGGCCCACCCCGTATTCCAAGCACTGTGTAGCCAGAGAGGGCCATAGAGGTCTCTCAAAGACCAGGGTGGGTGTCTCCATGCACAAACAAATCAGAGGCCAAGGGGGTCAAGGATCAGGCGATCAATAAGACCAGAAGCAGGAGAAGGGCATATTGGCACATGCCTGTTATCCTAGCATTCAGGAGGCTGAGGCAGGAGGATCACCATGGGTCCAGGGCCAGCCTAAACTACGTAGCAAGACCCTGTCTCAAATAAAAAAGAGAGAGAGACCAGAAGCAGAACAAGGTGACTCTGAGGCCCGGACAGATGAATTTGCCAGGGCTCCCTACCCATCTGCAGGATGCCCACTGGGCCTGCATAGACAGTGAGGGTCCATGGCAGTGGCTGAGGCAGGAGTGTCTCCCTGCAGGTCGGCTCCAGGGCTCTGAGCTTTGCTGGGAGGAGAGGCCGCTGGGCCCCAGGGGCCTGCGATACAATCCGGTGGTTGGCTTTGTGAGGGCGGAACTCTGCTGGATTTGGAATCACAGCTACACCATGAGGTCCAAGGAGAGCACATTACACAAATAGGATGCTGGCAGGAGGCTCGCCTCTGGGGCAGGAGATCCCTTTACACTGTTGGAACCTCCTTTTCTTGATTTGATTTGCATTTTAATCAAGATAATACATGCTGCTGTGGTCTGAATGTTGGCCACCTCCCCATATTCAAATACTGAGTTCCTAATCCCCAAAGTGCTGGTACTGGGATTGGAGGTAGGATTAGCACCAGGAGCGGTGACCCCTGAATGCAATTACTGCCACCACAGAAGAGACCTGAGAGAGACCGAAGTCCCTCCACCATGGGGGACACCCCAAAGAAGACCAGGCCACACATGAGGTGACAGCTGTTTTGGTGGCTACGGTGGCTCAATTTATTCTGCCGTGTTGGGAATCAAACCCAGGATCTCATGCATGCTGGTCAAGTAGCTCTACTACTGAGCTACACCCCAGCCATGAAGAGGTTTTAAACACCGCGTGACAAGTGAAACCCGGCAATCTCCCATCTCACCCCTCCACACCCACTCACCACACCCAGGAATTATTTGAATTCTTTTTAGCTGTTCTTTAGTTACTGCTATATTTCCCAGTAGCCTATTTATATTTTTTTGTAATGTTTTCCTTTTTGACATTATCTAAATGCCCAAAATCTAGGCGATCTTCCTGCCTCAGTATCCTGAGTGCCAGGATCTCAGTCTGAGCCACCACTCCCAGCCAGCGTCGGCATCTTTAGCCATTTTTCTACGTATTCTCTTAGAAGTAACTGAAGAACAGGAAGATCGCAAGCAGCAATGAGCAGAGGTCTGCTCCTGTGGGCAGTCAGCACCCAGCCCTAAGCGCGGGTGCTAGCAAGGGTCCCACGGGGTTCCCAAGCCTCACCGTCAATGGGAAGGTTAGAGGGGAGCCAGCCGGGGTCCCTGCAGAGGAGGCAGGTTGTGGTCGCAGTAACGCTTAGCCAGAGGCGGGAAGACTAAGGGGGGATTCAGCCGTGGAAAGTCACCAGCTGCTACCCACCGTCGGCCATCCGACAGACAAGGAGCCTAGAGCAGAGAGCACGAGCGGCCCACAGTCATGGCTGAGCTGGGCCCGAGCCTCTCCGCCACGCCGCTGTTCCAAGAATCAATGCACACGGAAATCACAATCAGAGCAATGGCCTCTGCTCTGGAGGGCAGAGGGGATGCCCCAGCGTGACTCCGAGCTGGCCTGGGGTCGGGGGCACAGTGAGATTTTACAAACATTTCCACTTCTAGTCTTGCAGTTCAATTCTGAAGTCCTAAGGAGGATTTCCAGCGTTTGACGTCAGCCAGTCTTGAGACCCTGAGCAAGCCATCTAGTGCTTCTTGCCTCAGTTTCCCTGTTTGGCCATCATCAGGGCCTCAGACACTGTAGACCTTCACCACACTCCCTCTTGGAAACGCTGTCCTGGAAGCCACCCCAGGAAGCTGGGCTGTGGGATCCTCCTTTGCCATGTCACCTAGCTCTCTGTTCCACAGGACTGAGTTTGCTCAAGGGAATGTCCTTGTTTATTGAACAAATATTGGTTAAGGACAGCAGGTGACAAGATCACTGAGAAAATGTTTACTGACCCCTGCTCCACCCCCAGGATGGCATCCTTCACCCTGGACCTGGGGACAGGGCTCAGCCACACACCTTGCTTTGGCCCCTGGGAAGGGCACAGACGGAACTCAAAGGGACTCAGAGAGCATGTACACCCCTGCTTCCTTTCTTGCCCCCACAACTAGCAGGAGCAATAGGGTTCCCACTCCAACTTCAGCTCAGGCTTTAGGGCTCCCTCTATGTGCCTATTTGTGAGGCCAGCCCAGGGACCCAGCTGTCCCCAGCCACCCTGCAAAAATGTGAGTCAGAACAAGGGTTTGTGTTCACATGCACCAAGTTTGGGGCATTTTGTTACATGGTGATGACTGACTGTTACATGGTGATGACTGACTGTTACATGGTGACGACTGACTGAAAGATTCAGACAGGCTATGGGCCTTGGGGTTCAGCAGGAAGCCAGCACAGCCCCTTGTGAGCTGTACTGTCTGGTGAGAGGAGACTGAATCAGAATCAGACACGATTGGCCATTGTAAACAAATGTGGGGGAGCCAATCCAGGCAGGGATGGCTAGGGGGAGCCCGAGAAGAGGGGTAATCTTGGCAAGAAGCCCAAATGACCAAGGTCACAGCAGGGAGGGGTGCAGAACTTTGAGGAGGGAAGGGCGGAGGGTGGAGGTAGTATTATAGACAGTCAAGTAAGGTAGAAATATTATAGGCAGTCAGACAGGGCTGGGCCCTGAATGGAGTCAATACACTAGGAGAATACACTACAACTATGGCTAGGGGCGCATTCATTGAAGGTCAGGACTCAGGATAAGGATGGAAAGACCAGAACTACACCCCTGGCCGAGGGATAAACAACGAACTGCAGATTACACTCATCTGATCTGATAAACTCTAGGTCACCCAAGTGGGCGACCAAGACCTCCAGATCCACCCCATCCTGGAATGTCTTTATCTTTTCCATGTCCATTTGCTACATGACCTTCTTCCCCATTGGATCACTATTACCTAAGCGACTACACCTGTAATATTTATTGGTTAATCATCATTTTGACACACATCGTACCCACCTAGCGATTTTGCTTTATAAAACTTCCCCTGAAAAGTGAGCTCACTGGCAACCCACTCAGGACCCTCCTGTCTCTCAGGAGCTCTCTCTCTCTCTCTCTTTCTCTCTCTCAATAAATTTCCTACTCTTAACCTCCTTGTTCTTTAGAATTCATTCTTCGACTTCGGGGAACACGAACTCAGTGTAACTGACATCTAGCAGGTTGGGCGTTATATTTTTTCCCCTCTATCAGTAGAACTTCATTTTAATGAGGCTACAAAGAGCCTCTTTCTAAATAAGATCATATCCGTGGTTGTTGGACATGAACTTTGGGGGCCACGGATCAACCCATATCACCTGTGGCACAGGGTGGGATGGAGGAGGTGGCAGGGTGGGCAGTGGTTGGAGACATGTGAAGGGTAAAGCAAATGCCCTGAGGGGCCAGGCCCACCCAAGGGCCTAAGGGCACGCCCCTCGCCCCCCTGAGCCCAGGGCCACTCCCCAGGGCGGCTGCCCATTTCCTGGTCATGTGGTCAGGCTCATCCTAGACCCTCCCAGGTCCTCTGGCTATTGTTCCTCCTGAGCCAGAAGGCAGCCCTTACCCTTTTTGGTGCTACCCGATCCTCTGCGATCCTCTCCAGGTTCACACCCTGTCGGACCCTGGCTGACACAGGGCCTATCTTTTAGGGTAGCTCTGGGTTCAAGGCCTGGCTCTGCCACTTGCTGGATGGCTGAGAAATCCCCTTAATCTCTCTGTCTCTCAGTTTCCCCAGCACAGAACTGACAGAATCCTGCTGCCTACCTCCTGGGAGGGTCCCGTGCGATTGTACCCATAAACACAGCGCCCAGGCCCGGCACATGGTCTGTATTTAATAAATGCACCTTTAAGAAAAATCTACATTCAAAGGTTTGGACACTTTAACACATTTCCACTGGCTTGAACCACCGGGGTACATGTGTGACTGTCCCTTTAGGCAGCTTGTACCACTGCTGCTACAAGCACATCCTACTTGTGTCAGTCTTTTTAATAACAAAATTAATAAAAAGTCTACAAATGGACTGAATCTAATTGGTTGCTTGAATTTGAATCATTATTGCCTAAGCATAAATATTAATACTATTCATACCAATTAAAATTGTTACCATAATCAACACATTTATTTCACTAAATTAAAAGAAATTTATTTATATTTATGAATTGCTTTAAAACATTTTATAGACAAAGGTGGCTGATTTTTGGAACCACAAGGCCCTGAGTTCGGTACCCAGCACCAAAAAATAAATAAATAAATAAATAAGGTGGCTGATTTGCACAGAGCGTGTAAAAGGTCATACCATGTTGGCTTTTTTGCAGCCACAGTGGCACGCATTTTTTTCAAATAGTCATGCATGTACCACTGGCAGTTCAAGCCAATGGGATGATCGAACTCGAATCAGAGCTATCTGGCAGCAAGACATAACTATTATGGCCCTGTCATGAGCCTGTTTGTTTTGTTTTGAGACAGTGTCTCGGTGTGTAGTTCAGGCTGGCCTTGAACTCTCAGCGATCTTCCCGCCTCAGCCTCCTGAGTTCTGGGATTACAGGTGTGTTACCATGCCCAGCATTACCCTTCTTCTTGCCCCTGGGAGCTGCATGGCATGTGCCACCTTGCCTGGCCGGACACTTTAACTCTCTTCTTTCACCCTGATCTCCACTGGAGGGCAAGATCCAGGACCTCCCCAGAGAGGAAAAGGTCTCTCCCTACCCCAGCTGGTACCCCCAAGTTCCCCAACAGAATATTCTAGGCTCCATGAAGCACGGCGATGATGATGCTCCATGCTCTCGGAGCTATTTTCCCAAGTGAGGCAGAATGGGAGCTGACTTAGTCTCATTCTCTAGGCCCTGTTTCCCACATCCATCCCTGTGGGGTCCAAGTGAACAGGCCCCCGCAGGGAGCAGAGCACATGACTCTGAATACCATGGAAGGAACAAGGCAGGGGGCACCTTGGCTGGGGACGGGGCTGCCCTGAACCAGGGCTGGAGCAGAGACCCCGAGCCTGAGGCCTGGACTCTATCTAGGCAAGCCACCAAGCACAGAATGCCCTGGCTGGAGACCAGAGCAGGAAGTAAGTCCCTGACCATGGGAGGTGTCTGTCATTTGAGACAACGGGGGACTTTCTAGACTCTACATACAATCTTAAAATTTGAACTGAAGCCACTGAATACACATATCCTTCCCCTCCAAGTGAAAGAAAAAATGGACCAAATACATCTGAAATGATTCTTTACTCTCTCCATCACTACCCAAAACGAACCCATGTATTGTTTACCATCAGATTCTTCCAGTTAAATGGAATTTCTCTAAAACCAGAACTCTGGTCTATTTGGCTTATCTCCCTCCAGTATGCAGATCAGCACACTTACTCATTAGGCTCCTCAATATTTAATTAAAAAGTTAAATGGGGTGTGCTGGTGCACACCTGTAATCCACAGCAGCCTGCTAGTATTTGGAGGACTGAGGCAGGAGGATCACTGTGCGTTTGAGGCCAGCCTGGGCTGCAGGGTGAGACCCCGTTTCGAACAAAAAGTTAATTATCAAATGAGCAAATGAATAAATACTCGAAGGGTGCTTTCGCTTCTACTGTTTATTATAGTATTCAACATGTCGTCTTGGGGGAAATACCCTAGTGAAGAGCTAAGGTGGGCACCTGTTTACTTGTCTCACTGGAAATGTTTTGAATAACTTTGAAATAATCATTGTCATAAGAATCAAGACTTGGGCTGGAGATTTAGCTCAGTGGTTAGAGTGCAGGAAGCCCTGAGTTCCATTCTCAGCACCAAAACAAACAAACAAAAAAAAACCCCAAGAAACAAAAAACAAATAAAAAAAGAATAAAGACTTATTCATCCCTTCTTAAAGCCACGGGAGCTTGGTTATCACTCAATGTCTTGTGTAAAGGTACTGAAACTTCTCCAAAGCCCTGATTAACAATGTCTGATAGAGCTGTGTTGCAATCTCATACTTGGCCAACAGGTGTCACTGTCTAAAAACATGTGATACCATATGAAACCTGCCACCCAAGGCCGAATCTAAGAAATGAATCAGTGAATCCAATGAATCGTGAATGTTATAAGATCAAAATCTGTAAGAACTGCTCTGCTTCCATTTTACACATCTTGTGCCAGGGATGCCTAACAGGCCTGTATTTTATTAATACGCTCAAGTTCTCTCTGTGCCCTTGATCTTGCCACGCTTCCGTGTGTCAGGGAACCTGTGCTTTCCTAGGACGCTATTCTCTCGAAACTTATCGGGACCTTTTGATTTCATTCTAACACCGTGCCCTCCATGTGTTGTGCTCAATCCACATTTGTTGAATGACTGCAACCTTCTTCCCCCGGTCCTGGGAACTGTGGAGAGCAAGCCCACAGATACGGACACTGAATCTCTTCAGGGTAAGTACCTTGTTCAGGGTCACACAGCTAGCACATAGTAGCGCTGAGGTTTCTATTAGGGTTGTGGATCTCCAAATCCTTGGCTCATTTCCGGCAGTACTCAGAGACGTGAGCTGCTAACCTCCTGAGGCAGCAGGAATGTGCTCTAAGGGCTGCAAGGGTGTCTAACACATGACCAAGCCATCATCGGAAAAAAGAAATTCACAACTCACTCCCTAACAATGTATCCTTATCATTTTACTCAGATTAGAGAGGTAAGCAAGTTGTATGAATTGCATCATTTAAAAAAAAATCGCATCATTAATGTGGGTGATGAAATACTGGGGAGCCTGGGAGGTTGGGGGATCCTACTGGGAGACCAGAATCCCTCCCTTCCTAATGGTACACAGAGCCCTGGGTCAGGACTTGAGTCAGACTTCAAGCACCTGGCTAGCGTTTATCAACTGATGTTACAGTATTGCAAGTTTGTGCAAGTTTGTATCTTAAAAAAAAAAAAGTATCAGCTGCCCCTAGGATTTACTCACTTTGCACACACAATCTGGCCTTGGGGTTTGCTGGACCTGGCTCTGAGCCACCATGTCCCTGCTGGATGACCTGCTTTGAGACATTAGCCCACCTGCCCAGGTCCCGCAGACAGGAATGTGGGCTCCCCAGGGGGTCCTCTGGGACACTTAGGTCCTACGTCCTAGTTGAAGGGGGAGGGTGGTAGACTTTTAATTGGGAACTGTCTCTCTCAGGGCCATCACATCAAAGGTCTTGGGCCCCCAAAACACCCTGTCCCACAAATCACACCACCCATGTCCCAGCCTGTTCCAGAGGGGTTTCCCTCAGCCTGGTGGGTGCTGAAGCCCCAGGCCCACAAGATGAAGAAGCTTTTGAGGGACACAGGCATCCGTCCTGCACAGCACACTGGACACGGTGGTTCTTCCAGGGACTGCCGATTGGGGCAGCTGTGATTTTCCCCACATCACCAACAACAGCTCTCAAACTGCCAAGAGGCTAAGTCACCAGTGCACGCCTTTCCCTCTTTTCTCCCTGGTACCTGGGATCAAATCTAGGGGTGCTCTACTTCTAAGCTACGTCCCCAGCCCTTTTCACTTTTTGAGAGAGGGTCTCTTTAAGTTGCCCAGGCTGGACTTGACCTTGCGATGCCCCAGCTCTTTTAACTGGAAGCATCCCTGGGCTGCTGACAACCTCTGCCCACCTCACTTGAACCCAGAAAGTCACTGGAGAGCCAGAACTGCCCACCTGGGGCCCACCCTGATCACATACAGCGAGGGTGGGGAAATGTACGAGTCTACTCTTAAAACAGTAATTTCTTTAAAATCTTCCCTGTCCAAGCGACTGCTCTGGTGTGGACCGGGGAAGGGAAATTCTGTTGGTGAGCTATGGCCCCAGGACACGATGTACAGTCCACAGCTGTGGGGGCCTGAGGCAAGCGCTCATTCATTCACTCAACAAACATCCAGGGCACACAGCCTGCCCTAAGCCTGGGGCCGCCCGGACACTGCCGATGCCCAGGTGCCCAGGCCCTCGGGGTCTCGCAGTCCTAAGGCTTTGAAACAGCAATGGGTACCGAGGCAGACGGTGGGATGCGCGCAGGGGCCTTGCTGCAGAGGTCGCCGAAACAAGTCCCCCTCCGCGCCCACCCAGGGCCTGGCGCTGCTGCCCTGCGGCCGTTCCCAGCCTCGCCTCCAGGGGGACCGCAACGCGGGGCGGGCAGCGCCAGCCCAGCTCGGACGCCAGGGCGGAGAGGCGGCGGCGGCCGCCGCGGAGCGGACGGAAGCCGGCGCGCGGGCACGTGACTCCGCAGCCGCGCGCCCTAGTGGGCGGGGCGGGGGCGTGGTCTTTGGGGTGCTCGGTGGGGGGCTGATGGAGGGGCGGGGCCTGGGGCGGAGCCATGAGGCCCCGCCCTCGCGCTTCGCTCTCCTTTTTTCCACTTTAAAGCCTCCCGCTGCGCCCGCTGCTCGGATCGGAGTAGCTCGCAGCAGCGCTCGCGGAGGATCCAGGCTCCAGGCGCTGGCGCCGGGGCCGCGGAGGAGGCGACTTCGCTGCCTGCGGCGGCGCGGCCGGGCGCCCGGAGAGCGGCGCCCCGAGGACCCGGTGGGTGGCGCGCGGCCGGTGTGGGACGCGAGGCTCGCGACGCGGGTGGGGTGAGGCGGGGCGGGGGCGCGGGCAGAACCCGGGGACAGCGGGTGGCGGGATGGAGACCCCCGTGTCGCCGCGGGTCCCGGGAGGGGCGCCGCCCTGCGCTGTGGCTGCCGCGGGCGCGGCACGGAGACTCCGGTGCCACCTGCGGGGGCGACGCTGGGCGGGGGTACCGGTCGCCGCGGGGATCGTCGCTCCCACCTGAGTCTCGGGGGCGCGGGCACGGAGGGATCTGGGCCGCTGACCGAGTTCGGGTTCCCGGTGCCCCAGGCTCGGTCCCCGCGCCCGTGCAGGGCCACCGCCCGGTCCCCTTGCGCGGGGCAGCGCGACCCTGCCCGGCAGAGTAGTTTCGCTTCTCTCGCCACTCGGGGCCGGGTTTGCAGCGCTGCTCGCCTGAGCCCCTGAGGTCCTGGCCCGGCCCGGCCCGCAGCGCCTCCCTGGAGCTCCGGGAGACAGCCCGGGCGCCACCACCGGCCGACCGGAGCCTCCTCGGCTCCGGGGGCCACTCAGAGAGATCTCAGGGTTGTCAGGAAATCGATGAAACAGAAACACATGAGCACCTGAAGTCTGTGGGTGGGGCGGCAGGAGGGTCACCTGTACTTGTGGGTATACGGCGACCTGGTGATTGTCCTGTTCAGGTTCCGGCCGGCCTTGGACCACCGCAGAGGCTCTGCACCGGGTGGTGCATGGTTCCCGGGGGGGGGGGGTGTGCTGCTGGTCTCCCTGTAGGTTGTGTCCCTGAGAGTGTGTGCCTGAGTGTGTCTGTGTGTGCCTCTGTGTACCTTTGTGAATGTATCTGTTTCTGAGAGTCAGTCTAAAGATGTGTGTCTGTGGCGAACATGTGTATGTGTGCGAGTGCATTTCTGTGGCATGAGCGTGTGTCTGTGTGTCGCTGCCTTGTTGTATGCCCCTGAGTGTGGCTGTGTTTCAGTGTGGTTGTGTGACACGAACGCGTGTCTTTGTGTGCATCTGTGTGATTGTGACTTTGAGCAAGGGACTGTGCCTGCCACCTGTCTGTGATAACCCGGCAGGGGGCCGCCGCTTAACCAGATTTTCCTCACCAGTTCTCTAAAGTGGGCTGGGCAAGACCCCAGCAGCACCCAGTCAGGGAAGCACCCGCTGGTGCCCGGCTGAAGGACCTGGCTCGCTCTTTCTTCCTCTCTCTTTTTCTCTGAAAATGCACTGCACGGTTTGGTGGTGACTTGGCAGGGGCTGCTTCCTGAGTGAGTAATATTTAATTAAACACTCCAGCCAGTAGCATCACAACCCGGTCATGAGTTGAGTTTTAACAGGTGTTCGTGGCAAAAGCACCATCTCCTGTGACTAAGATTTGGTGTCCTTGGAAGAATTCTCTGTCTGGGGGTAGCATCCAGGGTTGATTTCATCCCTGGCTGTTGGGTGAGGGGTGCAGCAAGCAGGGAAGGGCATGGGGGCTGCAGCTCCCCATCTCTGCCCCTCAGAGAGGTAGAAGGTGCTAGGTTAAGCTTTGGGGTGCCACAGCAAGGAGTCAGAGTCAGCTCCACAGTGCTTACTGGGCATCTAGCTAGGCCACCCTTGCTTTCCCAGCAGGGACCCAGCGAAGGTGGCTGCTTTAACCGAAGAGCATAGCCAGGGCTGTGCACCAAGAAGACCAAGTGCTGGCTGTTGCTGTTGGTTCCTGTCCCTGGCACTGAGGTCATGGGCCAGGCAGCTGTAAAGTGATGGGTTAGATCATTTGAAGCACTCCTGCTTCTCCTCTTTCTGCAGGGAGCACTTTATCCAGTAGATGGAGTATGTGTGTGTGCGTGTGCATGTGTGCGTGTGTCTCTGTGGACGGTAAAGTATGGAGTTGCCGACCGTAGTACCTTTACAAGTCTTCCTTTTTGTGCCCGGCCTGGCTGCCACCCTGGAAGCAGAGGTGCCTGAAGCAGCAGCTACCAGCTGAGCAGGGGCAAGCCCGGTGCAGGCTTCAGTGGGGTCCGGCCCTGTGGAGAGCTGGTGGGTTTTGGTGTCTTAGGAAGGTGTGGACCTGCCTGGGGCCCCGGGTGATGTCACCTTAGAGCAAGAGCGATGTGTTCCTTGGGCTGCTCCAGCAAGGCAGGGGATGCTGTGGAAAACTTGCCTCTTTGGAACCAGCATGGGTGTTTAACTTGTCCCTGCTGGTGGAGGCTTGTGGCTCTCTGAGAACCATGCAGGCTGCGTGCCTGCTCTGCGCCTGCCTTCTTTCTCCACTGACTGCCTCCTCCAGGGTGAGGAGCGCTTGCCTGCAGATGCGTTTGCACATTTAAAAAGGCTCCGATTCTCACGGTGTTCACAAGTTGAGTCTGGGAATTTTGTGCCAATTCTCAAGAAGTAGGACCTGGCTGGTGTGTATGAATTGATTTATCCTTTTGTTCTAGAAAGTTTTATTGGAAATCAGGCACGGTGGTGTGCATGTCTGTAATCCCTGCACTTGGGAGGCTGAAACAGGAGGATCACTGCGAGTTCAAGGCCAACCTGGGCTACATACTGAGTTCAAGCCCAGACTGGACTGCATAGCAAGACCTTGTCTCAAAAACAAAATAAAAACAAATGAAAAATGCTAAAAAGCCCCCCAAATTTTATTAGCTAGAGATACAATACAAGGGCAGATACAGGTTGCCTCAGTCTGCCTAGGGGTGCCTGGGCCTTTTCTTCTCTTATAAACCCAGTGGATGGAAACCAGACTTCCAGGGCCTTCCGTTTGGGGTTCTCATTGCAGTGCTGCCCTGTTCCCTGGTTACTTGATCGCAACGTCCCTCCCAATCCAAAAGTTCAAATTCTCCCCGCAGCCAGCTGCCAGGCACTGTGCCACCAAGGGCTACGATGCCAGCCCTCATCATCGTAACAGTGGGAAACAGTATTCCAGGCTCCCTTCTGAGTCTTGGGCATGAACTCCTACACGCTCCTAAGAACCCAGGGCTGTGCGTTCTGGCTCCATCCACCTCTTCCCAAGCAGGCAAACGACTTGGTCAAGGCCTTGTGGCTACTGAATGGTGGAGCCACAGTACTGTGGATCCTTCCATTGCCTCCGTCTTTCCTTCATTTGTTAATTTTTTTAACATTTTTTTTTTTTAGTATGAAAAATTTCAAACATATGCCAGAGTGGAAGGGAGGCAATAATGAATCTTCAGTTTCCCTCACCAGGGTCAACAATGCATGTCACACATGTGCACACACAGGTGCGCGTCCACACGTATACGCAAGCACACACATACACACGTATACGTACATGCACATGCTGGGTTTTTCTGCAGCAGATGCACAGTGTCAGATTGTCTGTAGCTACTTCAAGAGCAGCACTGAGGGGAGAATCAAGTCCCTGAGGAGTACTGACTCCCCAGAGTACCAGCGGAGTGGACAGAGGGAGGACTGTGCACCCCAGTGGCTCAGTGGACCATCCTTCGGGCCTTCGGGCAGCTTGTTTTGTGCTGTAAAAGTTCTGCTTATTGCCAGGCATGGTGGTGCACACTTGTAATCCCAGCACTCAGGAGGCTGGGGCAGGAGGATTGTTGGGAATTCGAGGCCAGCCTGGGCTACATAGCAAGACCCTGTCTCAAAAAACCAAAAGGAAAAAAGTTCTGCTTATTGCCCAACCTTAAAAATAATTAAGTCTGACAGCTGGGAGGCAAACTGCCTCAGCAGCAGCCTTAGGGCCTGAGCCTCCGGAGCAGTCAGGCAGGAGAATCTGCCCAGGCACAGCCTGACTCTGCCTGCTGTGGGGCCCGGGCCTGTGCGGTGTGGGCTCCAGCACTCTGAGAGACAGACTGGCGAGGGCGGCCCAGTATCCTTGAAGAGCAGAGCTCCACGGCTGCTCTTCCATGTGCCGGACCTTACGGGGAACTGCAGTCACTCAATTAGAAAGCTGGAGAGCAGCGGGAGTCTTGGCTCTCAGGGTGACTGGGGCCAAGCTGCGGCCCTCACCCCCTGAAGTCGAGGTGGGTGTGATTAGTAATTACTGTAATGGACAGCAGGCAGAGCAGCAATCAGCAGTCTGACTCGCTCGGATCTGTGGCGCTGGTGAGTTAATCATGGTGTTCTGAGAAGGGAAATGGATGGAAGCCTACTATGTTCTTACTCCATCTGTATAAGCAGAAAAATTCCAGGGCGAGTGAACTAAAGTCTAGCTCAAATCACAGAAGACAGAATTGCAGCCCCTCCATCAATTCCCGGGCCCCAGCCGTTCTGCTTACCCTGCATTCCTGAGCAAGAGCAGGCTGGGTCCCCTTGAGTCAGGACCCCAGTACATCAACAAAAATGTGTACTGCTGCCCCAGCTTTCCCCCAAGGGACATGTGTCCTTTCCCCAGGGACACTGTGCACTGGAGAAAAGGAAATGATCAGCTTCTGGGATTCCAGGGTGCCGGCTCTGAACTGACATTGATTCTAGGGACTCGGATCACTGCGGCCACAAGTCAGAGAGGGGCTTGTTAAGTGAGGTCAGGTGATTGGTGGAATCTTAGCTCAGGTCCAACTCACAGTGAGTCTGATGGGTCCCCAAACGTATCCTGCACTTACTTCTTTGGCTCCACAATGAGTAATTGAAACAGATGTGCTTAGCAGCTGGCAGAATCCTCACAGTGGTTCCCTAACTTGTGGGGCGAGGTCCACTGTGGTGGCAAAGGTCAAATGGAAGGTGCTAGAGCTGCTTCCAGCTAGGGAAATGTAAATCAGAAGTGACATGGCACCCTGGAGGGGCTGCAGAGATTAGCGCCACCAGCAAGGGCTTGAAAGATGCCATGTGTGGAGTTTCTTCCCCATTCAATTCTTCCGTCTGGCCTGTGTGAGAAACCGATGAACCTGGCAGAGTGACAGAGGGTTACCATAAGCTTGACCAAGTGGTGGCTCCGTTTGCAGCTGCTGAACCAGATGTGGCTTCCCTGCTTGAGTAAATGAACGTGTCTCCTCGTACCTGGCGTGCCGCTGTTGATCTGGCGAATGCCATTTTCTGTGTCCCTGTGAGGCTGACCGGAGGCAGTTTGCTCACAGCGCTGCACCTGCACCATCCTAGCTCAGGGGTGCCTCAGCTCCGCTGTGAGCTCGCAGGGGTCCTGATGGCTTCCCCTTCCGTAAGAGCGCACCAGCCCATTGCATTGATGACATTATGCAGGTTAGACCTAGTAAGGGAGAAATAGCTCCTACTCTGGACTACTGATACAACATTTGTGGGAAATAAATCCTATTGAAATTCGGGGCCTTCTACCCCAGTGGAATCCCTAGAGGTCTAGTGGTGTGGAGTGTTAGGGTACCTCAGGTGAAGGGTCATTGTCCCCTGCTCCAGCCAAGAAAGAGGCACAAGGCTGGTGGGTCTGTTTGCATTTGGCAGCGACACCCTCTCATTGGGTGAGTTGCTGTGGTCCCTCTCCTAAGTGTCCCCACAAATGACCTATTTCAAGTGGGGCCCAGGACAGGAGCAGGCCCACAACAGGTCCAGGCTGCTGTATGGCTACTCTGCCACTCGGGCCACATGATCCCGCAGCTCTGGTGGCACCTGAGATGGAAGTGGCAGACAGGGATGCCGGTTGGAGCCTTTGGCAGCTGGATTGCAGCCCAGGGCTTCGGGGTGCTGGAGCAAGGCCTGTCATCATCTGCAGCTCTTGGCGTGCTGCTTAGTAGACACTAACCCTTTGACAGCAGGTCGGCTGGTTACCATCTGACCTGAGCTGCTCATTATAAACTGGGCGTTATCTGACCTACAGAGCCACAGAGCCAGGTGTGCACCACGGGACTCCGTCAAATGGGAGGGACAGCTTCATGATTGGGCTGAGCGGGTCCTGAAGACACAAGCAGGTGCAGAAGTGGCCCAAATGCACATGGTTCCTACTCCCGCCACACTGACCTCTGTCCCCGGGTCATGGGTGCCCCTGAGGATCAGTTGGTGAAGGAAGATGGCTCCATATCAGCACTCAAAAGGGGACAGCTGCAGCACGACAGCCCCTCTCTGGGATGTCCTTGAAGGACAGTGGTGACGGGAAATCTCAGTGGGCAGAATTTTGGGCAGTACAAGTGGCTGCACACTTTGCTTTGAAGAAGAAGTGGCTGATGTCAGTTATATACTGATTCATGGGCTCCAGCTGAAGGTCTGACCTGGAAAGAACATGATTGGAAAATCGGATGCAGAGCAGTTTGGGGAATTGGGATGGAGAGGTATTTGGGCCAGACCTCTCTGAGTGGACAAAGGACATGGAGATGTTTCTAGGCTCACCATGAGACGACTTCAGTAGAAGATTTTAAAAATCCAGTGGATAGGATGACCTGTTCTGTACACGCCAGTCAGCTTCCTTCCCCCGCCACTGCAGTCACTGCTCATGAGCAAAGTGGCCGTGGTGGCGGGGAGGGAGTTTGTGCATGGGCTCAGCAGCATGGACGTCCACTCGCCCAGGCCTTCATGGTGACATCCACTGCTGACGGCCCAATCTGCCAGCAGTGGAGGCCAACACTGAGCCCCCAACTTGGTGCCATCGCCCAGGATGGCCTGCCAGCCACCCAGTGGCAGGTTGATTGCATTGTACCATTTCCGTCATAGAAAAGACAATGCGTTGTCCTTACAGGAATAGATCCTCGCTCTGGCTACACTTTGCCTTCCCTGCACACCGTGCTTCTTCTAGAACCACCGTCTGTGGGCTCCAGATGCTTTGTCTGCGTTCACGGCCCATTGTCACACTCTCGTGGGAACGTGCTTGAGCTACTCCCCGGGCCTCCAGTGCTCTCCATTGTTCCGAGGCAGCTGGCTCAATGGCCTGGCAGAATGGCCTTTTAAAGACACAGTTGCGGCTCTACTAGGTGGCAACATCTTGCGCTCGGGGGCAAAGTTCTCCAGAAGGTTCTACGTGCTCTGAATCAGCATCCAATATACAGTGCCCTTTCAACGGGTGGATGCAGGAGTGGCTCCACCCACCATCTCCCCTGGTGACCTCCTGGCCATATTTTTGCTGCCCATTCCCATGATTTGATGGTCTGCTGGCCAGAGGGAGAGGTGCTTCCACCAAGAGACATAATCGTGGTCCCATTGAACCGGAAGTTAGGACAGCCACTCAGTCACCTTGGCCCCTCGTGTGTCTGAGTCTGCAGGCTAAGTGGAGAGTGAGGGTGTTGGCTGGGCGTTCATCCAGACTCCCACTGCCCCACTGCAGAGGTAAGGAAGAGTACGTGGGCATACAAGGAGGCCCTGAGGCCGTCTCTTAGTATTGCCTTGTGCCACGGTTAAGGTCAGCGGGGAACTGCAGCCAGCCAGTCTAGGCAGGACCCTTTGGGAGTGGAGCCTTAGGCCACCTGGTCAGGTGAAGAACTGGGACCCGGTGAGATGCCTCCTGCAGGGAAAGGGAGTACAGAATGGGCAGAAGGAGTACTAGCTCCGACCACGTGACCAGTCACAGAAACCAGGGCTGAGGTTTCCACGAACACTCCCTCCCTGTTTTGTGTGTATACGTGCACATGGTACACAGGTATCTTTGTTGTCTCTTCTCTCTTCTTCTGTACCATATAATGTAAGAGCTGCTGAATTTATACCAGGATTCAGTCATTGCCATGGTGATTACATTATGGGCTAGCGGGAAAGAAGTGAACACCTTTCCCAGAGACTGGCGTGTGTTCCGTGCCGGGTGGGATAATGGCACCCTGCGAGATGGAACCAAGACCTCGGTATTGTCTTTATCTGGAGGTTCAGTGTGGTTTCAGGAGATGTGCATGGGGGGCCGAGTTGGCAAGTGGTGGGTTTGTGATGGTTGACTTGGGACATTGACTTGGCTGGACCAAGCGACAGCTGGATAGCTGGGGAAGGACTCTGCAGAAAGGAGACCCAGTGGTTTGGCCTGTGATTAGAACGACTGGGCTGCACACGCTGTGTCTTTGCGGTAGTTTCCAGAGCTTGGTGTATGAGTTGGTGGACCGGATGGGGAAGTTCAGTCCTCAGTGGAGGTGGGCACTTACAATCAGCAGGGGGCTTGGGCGGAGCAAATGGCGTCTGCATCTATTTTCTGTCGCTATAACTAAATAACCAAGGCAGAGTGATTTGTAAAGACCAGAAGTTTATTTGGCTCATGATCCTGGAGGCTGGGATAGCCTCATCCACTGGGCATCTGTCCAGGGCCTGCTTGCTACATTGTAACATCGTCAAGGATGTCCCATGGCCAGACAGAGCAAGCCGGCTGGCTTAGCACGAATGCCATCCTGGGGCTCTACTCTCCTGACCACCTCGAGTCCTGATGACCTCCAGTGACCCTGCTTGGGTTTGGGGCTTAATTTAGGGAGGAGCTTTTAGGGGACACCCTCATACCATAGCAAAGGTGAGCACCACCTCTGTCCCCTGAGCCAGGCTGCCTCTGGGCCCTGGGACTTGCACCACCTCCCCACCCCAGGGTCCGGCTTTGGCCTCCGGCTGAGAGTTACACCCTTAGCTTTCATGGTTCTGAGGGGTTTGGACTTGGGCTGAGCCCCTCTCCTGGCTTTCCTGGGCCTCAAGCTCACCAGTCGCCTATGGTGGGCCTTCGCGGCCTCTGTAATCATGTGAACCAAGGCCCCATGTAAGTCCCCTCTTGTCTGTCTCTCTGGAGAACAGAGATGTACCCAGCTGGTTTGGTCTCCTGGAAAACAGTCCTGGAGGCCTTAAGGGTCTGGTGAGTAGGCTGGAGCTGGAAGGCTGGAGGCGGTGGTCCACGGCCCTGATCTGCCAGGTGCAATGGACCTAGAAACCCTAAGGTGGAACAGGCAGGTTTTGGTAACTTGAGCTGCAAATGTCACTGAAGAATCCATCTTGCTTGGAGGTCATGATGTCGATGGCCATAGAGAGGGGCTGAGGAGCTGGGCTGGAGGGCTGGAGGTGCTTTGAGCCTGCCCCAAGGGTAATGGTCCAGGTGGATGTGTCCAAGCGGCAGCTGGGACTGGTGTTCCTTCCGAAGAGGCCCAGGCTACAGACAGCGCCTGGGACCTTCCTTCTGAGGAGGTGAGGGTGGCGTTGGCAGAAGAGTGTGCAGTCGAGATGCGGCAGCTTGGGGCATGGAGCCTTGTGCCGGGCAGGTCACCTACTGTCACGGGGCCTCCCTAGCACCTCACCCAAGGAACTATCTGGGCCACAGGGCAGCACCAGCCCAGCCAGGCACGTGGGGTGTTGGTCGGACCCAAGTGGACATCAGTGACCTGGCTGGGAGGCCCCCAAGGCGGCCAGATGAAGAATCGGGGAGTGAACCTGAGTCTCCAGAGGGACATGAACTAGGGTCCCCTGTTACCATGACAGTGGGTGACTTCCCTCAGGGAGGCATCAGAAGAAGCAGGCTGGGCTGGTGGATTTGCCGTTGAGTGGATCCCAGGAAGCCGCCTGGGAAGCCGAGATTCAGCACAGGAGACAGACTGGCGGGTGTTGTGAGGGGCCAGGCTTCTCTGGTTCATGCCCAGGCACCATGGATGTCCACGGGAAGAGGCCCTAGGTGGGTCGGGAAGACCTGGGAGTCAGAACCAGGTTGCTTGAGTGCCCTGAATACCAGATCCATGCGTGTATCCCCATGTCTGGCGCATCTAGCTTGGAGGTTTTAAGAAAGTACTGAGCAAAGTCACCTGTATTTGTGAAGCTGTAAAATGCATTCATTGTCATCACCTCTGCATCATATCTAACTAAGTGTCGGGGCTCCTTTCCACACATCTCATCTCTGGAGAAATGTTATGTCCCCAAAGGTAGATTCCTCCCGCTATCGTGTCCCGTGTGGTCAGGGCCTCCTCTTGTCCTGTCTCTTGCCCTCTGGTGCCCCTCAGTGCTTGTATTCTCAGCACCAGGCCACACGCGGGGCTGTCTGGACAGAAGGCTCGGGATAAAGGTTTCTTCTTTCTTTTTAAAAATTCCTTCGTCATTCAGCCACTGTTCCCTGAATGGTGGCTCTGTGCGGGCTGTCACGGTGCCTGCACCGCGTGAGATGCCCAGACAGGGCCGCCCGGAGGCTCGTCTGGGCCCAGTCTCCCCATGACTGGGGTTCTTTCTTCCCCTGATGCGTCTCGCCACAGCCGAGGTTGGCCTCTGCTCACAGTTTGTGTATTTTATGATGGAAAATTTCAGACATAGACAAGAGCAGAGACTGATAGGGTGAATCCCAGGCCCTGATCAGCAGCATCAGCCAACCCTGCTCATTGCCTCGATTCTTTAATGTTCACGGAAAGACCGAGCAGCTTAGGAATGACCTTGAGTCCTGGAAAAGATCAGATGGGTCTTATGCTTGGGGGTTTGCGAATGAGCTTCCCCAGAGCCGCCCCTTGGGCCCTGTCCTGAGTTTCCTGCAAGACCTCAGGGCTGCCTGGGTGGGGAAGAGGGGAAGGGAGACCAGAGGGTCCTGCTTTCACTTGGGAGCACGGGAGGCAAGGTTCCATATGAGATTTAACTTGGGGCCACTGTGAGCGGCCTTCTCCCACCCACACACCTCTGCTAACTCCCAGAAACACTTGTGGGACACTATGAGGAACAGATAAAGATCAACAGTACCAGGGTCCAGCAGGTGGCACCCAGGATGTTTCTGAGAGTTGCTGGGTGTCAGGTGTGAAAAGTGGCTTCATCTGCCATGTCTGGGGGACTTGGGGCGTGACCTCTATTTTCTTTCTGGGATGTTTGGCACATCCCTCAGAAAAGGGCACTTCCTTTGAGGTGCTGAGTCGCACCTCAACCCTCGCCAGATAAACTCACCGTGCTTAGACAAAGGGGCTGGATTTTCATGTCACTTAAGCCTGTCCCTAAGCTGTAAGATACGGGTACCCTTGGAGGACAGAGCTTTTGTCTTGGTGTAACTTGTCCCCAGCCCTCTCTTTCCCTCTGAACTTTTGTAGGACAAAGCAGGGTAGGCCTGACCTCACTGAGTCCCGTAGAGAGTGTGGCGCTGTCTCCCTGGTGTAGACATTGGGGGCTAATGCAGGATCCGCTTTCCTGTCCTACTGAGGTGTGATTTACATGCTGTGTGGCTGGCCTGCTGTGAACCTCTGTGTTGATACACAGCCATTGACCGACTTGGATTCCTTTTTCCTCCTCCAGGTGGGAACAGGGTGGTGGGTGACAGTTCTTACAAGGTCCAGGAGTGCTGGTGCCAATCCAGGGGACACCATCATGGTGTTTTCCTGGATGGGTACCTTGTGAAGACCGGAGGAGCTGTGTTGGCGGCTTGGGTTGGAAAGCACCCAGGGAAAGCCGCCCCAGGGGAGTTTTGGGCTGTGTGGAGGGGTGGAGTGAGGCGGTCAGGGGTAGCACATACTGGTTGCCCAGGGCCAGCCCCAAGGTCATGGGAGTCCATGGCTCCAGGCCTGTTATGTGTGGGCTACCTTTGACCCTGCGCTTCAGAAATGAGGCCCATTAGCTCTGTGCTTATGGAGCCCTTGACTGTGCCAGGCACCCTGTACACTGCTGCCAGGAACCCTGTCAAGTGCAGCCATGGGGCCCATTTTACTGATGGGAAAACATGCTTTAAAAAAAGTCAACTGATCGGGCATGGTGGTGCACACCTGTAATCCTAGCGCTTGGGAGGCTGAGGCAGGAAGATTGCTTTGATTTTAAGGCAAACCAGGGCTACATAGAGAGTTCAAGGCCAGCCTAGAGTACACAGTGATAATAAAATAAAGCCAGATGACTTGCCCAGGGTCGTACAAGAAGTCAAATCGAACACAGTGCGTCCTGGTCCCCACTGGCTGGCCCACTGTGGTGTCTCCGGGGCTGGCCTTTAACAGCTGCTGAGTGATGGTTGAATGGACACAGGGGCGTCACTGGAGTGCTAGAAAGTGAGATCCTGATCCTGTACTTTTCAGGAGTGACCCAGACGATTGGAAAACATCCCAAAGGCCAGCTGGACATTTTCAGGGTCTGCTGGGCTGTGAGTGGACCTGGCCATGTCCCATGGGATCCTTCCTCTCCCTAGAAATGTGCAAAGGAGCCGGCAGGCTTAGCTGTTCCAAGGCTTCCCAACGGGCTCCCTCGGCCCCCCGCCTGCTCCCCTCCCCGTCTCTTGGGTTCTTAACCAGGAGAGGAAGACCAGGAAAGGGAGGCGGGCCCTGACATGCTCCTTGTCTAGGAAATCCCACCAGGACCCTCAGGAAACAGCCTCAGCCCCGATCCCCTGCCAGCCTGGGGCGTGGGTCTCCTTACACTGGCTGTTTCCCTCCGGGACAAATCTGCCTTAAGCCTCAGATGTTAATGACCTCCCCAAGGGATGCTTCCCGTGAATGCTTCCAGAGGCGAGTGGCTGAGGTCCGGCTCCTAAATCAAATGAGGGCATTAAACTGGGTCACAGACTCACAGGTCCCAGAGCCAGGAGGGAAGGACGTAGGATGGGGGCGACAACCGAGGCCATGCAGAGTGTGCTGCCGCTGTAGTGTCCTTTTCTTTACCCCTGAGAGAAGTCCGGGAATCCGGACTTCTCAAAACACAGTCAGATAATTCAGTAGGTTTTTGTTTTTAAAGTCACAACACTATGCTGGTTTAAAATAGAGCCTCTGCAGATGAATCTGGTTTTCCTGTTGTGATGTGGAGGGCGGGGTACACGGTGTAGGCCCTTTCCCACTGGCACCTGGCCTGGTCCGCTGCCCGCCTCCTCACCAGCCTGCGTTGTGGGTAAAACGCAGGGCTGGGAACCAACTCAGCAGATTCCACTGTGACAAGAGCGCCATGCTGCTCTGGGGACAGAGCCCTGGGACAGCCATACCTGGGCTTCCCACCCCAGGCATCCAGTCAGGGACCCGCACTTTGAGATCGCCCTCAGGAAGCCTGGCAATAGCACCTCACACATGTTACGTCCTGTGATTCTGGCAACACCACACCCACCTAGTGAGCTCTGTCACCCCCACTTTGCAGATGGGTAGGCTGAGGCCCCCGAGAGGCCCCCTACCTCATGGGGTGGGATGTGAACGTGACTCCTGCTGGGGCATCGCCTGTCATCGGAGGACACTGAGGGCAGGTGGGAGGTCAGGGCCGCCTGGGCGGGCTCTGGGATGGGGAACCTCAGGGCCCCAGTGGCCCCACCTCCCAGAGCACCCTGTACACCAGGTTGCTGACTAATTCTCTCTGCAAACGGTTCAGTTTCACATGCTTGCGTTTCCAGTAACTGCGTGGGTGGATTTGTTTCATTTAAGGGGAAAATAAAACAAAACAAAACATGGAAGGGTTTTCTTTCCCAAGAAGAGGACTCACTAATTACGGGTTTTGCGCGTGCGGCTCTGGGCATCCTGGTGCAGTTCCACAGCCAGCGAGGCCTCCTGGCAGAAGGCTCCCTCCGAGGAGAAACCGCTTAGTCATTTACAAGCAGGACCAGGTGCCAGAGGTCAGGGGGTGTGGAGCAGCACTGCACAACCCCCAGCCTGCCAGGGAGCCCCAGCGCCCCCCGGGGCTCCTTCCGGCTCAGCCCTGACCTAGCCGGCCGGGGGGGGAGCTGGCTGAAGAGGACGGTGCCTGGTGAGACAGCACTCCCCTGCCCTGGCACGTGGCACCCCAGGGGACCTGCACGGACCAGGCCTAGGCGCTGGCTTCTGATGCAGAAGGGCTGAGAGGCAGCTCCCGGGGGAGGGAGGAGAGTCCTGGGAGTGTGGGGCGTGGGGGTGTGGGGCTGTCCTCTCCCCCACCCCAGCCAAGTGATGGTGGCACACGCATGGGGCCCAGACAGCTAGCTGCACACCGGGAGGAACTTTGGTGTCGGCGTTGGGCAGGCCCTGCGCCTCTTCTGTATGCTAAGCTAAAGGCGAAGCCCTTCTGTTGCTGGACAGAGAGGTGCGCAGGCTGTGGCCTAAGAGAGGAGCGGGGGGGCTCCTGAAAGGTACCAGTGGGGGTGTCCTGGAGCATGCATGTCCCACTGTCCCGGAGCACAGACCAGGTGTGCAGCAGTTCGGTGACATGGTGACATGTCTGGGGGCAGCCAGCCACTTGCCTCCTCCTCCCCTTCCTTCTTCCTTTCTTCTTCTTCCTCTTCTTTCTCTTCCTCTTCCTTCTCCTCTACCTCTTCTTCCTCTTCTAGTTCCTCCTCCTCCCCC